>PVKA01009485.1:39306-68346 GCA_004027165.1 Ctenomys sociabilis | reverse complement strand
CAGCCTTCTTGTCCACAGCTTTGATGACACCCACAGCAACTGTCTGTCTCATATCACGAACAGCGAAACGACCCAGAGGTGGGTAGTCAGAGAAGCTCTCGACACACATGGGCTTGCCTGGAACCATGTCAACAATGGCAGCATCACCAGATTTCAAAAACTTGGGCCCATCTTCCAGCTTCTTACCAGAACGGCGATCGATTTTTTCCTTCAGCTCAGCAAACTTGCAAGCAATGTGAGCTGTGTGACAATCCAGGACAGGGACATAGCCAGCACTGATCTGGCCAGGATGGTTCAGGATAATCACCTGAGCAGTGAAACCAGCTGCTTCCATTGGTGGGTTGTTTTTGCTGTCACCGGCCACATTGCCAAGCCAGACATCTTTAACAGACACGTTCTTGACGTTGAAGCCCACATTGTCCCAGGAAGAGCTTCACTTAAAGCTTCATGGTGCATTTCAACAGACTTGACTTCAGTTGTGACGTTGACTGGAGCAAAGGTGACCACTGTGCCAGGTTTGAGAACACCAGTCTCCACTCGACCCACAGGGACAGTGCCAATACCACCGATTTTGTAGACATCCTGGAGGGGCAGTCGCAAAGGCTTGTCAGTGGGGCGAGTGGGTGGAAGGATGCAATCCAAAGCTTCAAGCAGTGTGGTTCTGCTGGCATTGCCGTCTTTACGAGTAACCTTCCATCCTTTGAACCAAGGCATGTTAGCACTTGGCTCCAGCATGTTGTCACCATTCCAACCAGAAATTGGCACAAAAGCTACGGTGTCAGGGTTGTAGCCAATTTTCTTAATGTAGGTGCTGACTTTCTTAACCATTTCCTTGTACCTCTTCTGGCGGTAGGGTGGCTCCGTGGAATCCATTTTGTTAACTCCAACAATTAGTTGTTTCACACCCAGGGTGTAAGCCAGAAGGGTATGCTCACGGGTCTGCCCGTTCTTGGAGATACCAGCTTCGAATTCACCAACGCCAGCAGCAACAATCAGGACAGCACAGTCAGCCTGAGATGTGCCTGTAATCATGTTTTTGATGAAGTCTCTGTGTCCAGGGGCATCAATGATGGTCACATAATACTTCCTGGTCTCAAATTTCCACAGGGAGATGTCAATGGTGATACCACGCTCTCGCTCGGCTTTCAGCTTGTCTAACACCCAGGCATACTTGAAGGAACCCTTCCCCATCTCAGCAGCCTCCTCCTCAAATTTTTCAATGGTCCTTTTGTCGATACCACCGCATTTGTAGATCAGATGGCCGGTGGTGGTGGACTTGCCCGAGTCCATGTGTCCGATGACGACGATATTAATGTGAATCTTTTCCTTTCCCATGTTGGCTTGGATTAGTGGTGGCTTTCAATGCACCTATGCTCTCACGGCAAACCCGTTGCGAAAAAGCCAAGGTCCTAAATTTGATTCCCGACAGCAACAACAAAAAGGTTGGCTTGATTTGTGGTAGAGCTAAGATTAGAACTTAGGATCCCTTATAGTGTAAGTCCATTTATCATCCTTCCTCCTCCCAACTCACTGACCCAAAAACACACAAATATAAAGACACACACAGTGTGTTTCAAGTAGAGAGAGAGAGAGAAAGGGAAAGAGAGAGAGAGAGAGAGAGAGAGAGAGAGACCATTAAAGCACTCAAAGGGCATCATCATGTTCATTTGTATAATATATATTTTCCAAGTATTAATTGAGGAATGACTAGATTTTTAGGTAATGTCCTCAGCTTTGCATGATATTTTTCTAATTTTCTCCTTAGTATATTTCTAATCAGTCTCTTTGGCATTAGCTTGCATAACAATCATTTTGGACTCAGTTTTAGAAAAATACTGAAAGTAGCCATAGGGATTGCTATTAAGACAAAAGGGCTTGAGCACACACACATTGATTCCCATGATCCCTTTCCCAATTGACCACAGTGGGAGCCCGTGATCAAAAGAGGGATAAACCTGGAGGATGAAGGGCCAGCCAGATAGCTCAGTGGATTAAAGTGCCGGCTTAGGCAGACGCAGGGATGGGGTTCAATCCCCAGCATGCTGTGCCAGCCCCACCCCCGGAGTGCACTGAGATAATGATTGAGACTGGGTATGATGACACATGCCTGTAATCTCAGCACTTGGGAGGCTGAAAATAAGAGAATCACTAGGAATCCCATCTGTGTAGAGAGAACCTGTAGACCCTGTACTGAATACATTCTTTCAAAAACAACCTGCAGGAGTGTGAAAGCAGCACTTCTGACTACAACAAACAAGATGTCCAAAGAAGTGAGTGACAGGAGTTGCCAGAGGGAAAGGGGCCACTTAAAGTCACCATAAGATAAAGAGAACATTCTAAAAGCTTTGTGAGGAAAAAGCTCATGTTATAGAATGGAGGCAAACAGAAGAGTAAGACAAAGGCAATTATTTTTTAAAAAGCTAGGAAAAGAAGTTTTAGAAACTCTCTGAGCCTGTCTCCTCATTAGTAAGGGGAAGAGCTTGGACTATGGGAAATTACTATGGGAAACTTCAAGTCCTGAGGGAAGTATGTAGTAAAACAGTTAAAGAGAACTTACTCTAATTACTAATCAAAATTCACCGCCCTATCAAGATGTGGGGCTCCTTTGGGAGGGCTCCAGGATTCCAGTACAAACTAAATAGACTCAGTAATCGCCTCCTCAAGAAACCTGATGGTTGACCTCCAAAAGTTTCGATACCACTGTCCCACAGAAGGTACCAGATTTTGGCTGGGCCCGGGTGGAAAATCCACTTGTGCAACCCTACATTCTTTAGGGAGCTCAGCCACACACGTTCTTCATGGAGAGGGGAGGGGTGGGCCTTGGGCATCATTCCTCACAAGCCATGGGTCAAGACGAACACCTCACGGCTCTCATGGAGGCAACACCGTCAGCACCGGTTTCCCATCAGCACCAAGACACCCTGGCCTCCTCATGACCTCCACGTCAGCTGCGCCCCCCCCCCCAGTCCTGCCTTCAATATTGTCAGTACGCTTTTGCCTAAAATAAGACAGACATGCAAACAGCTGGGCTGCAGCCAGCCCTTCCCTCTCCCTCCCTCTTCCACACTTTGCACCATTTTTCATTCCCCAAACACAGATCCTACACTCTCTTGCTGGGCATGCTCAAAGGTTTTGCCACTCTAACACAAGAAAGTGCCAACTGCCTGCCTTGGCACTTGTGTCCCACTCCATGCCCCTCACATGCTTTAGTCCAACCACCCTGGACCTCTCCTCCTCCTTTTAGAAAGTGCCGTCAGCCAGGTCCATACCTCTCAGCCTTTGCACAAACTGCTTCCTGTGCCCAAAGGTCCATTCCTTCTTCCTCTGGTTCAATTTCTACCCCTCCTCCTAGGCTTCTGTTATCTGCTCCTCAGAGTCCTCAGAGCTGAGGCTTCATTGCCCAAGAGGCTCAGGCCTTCTTCCCAAGATACTCACAGAAGGGAGATCACAGAGTATTGAAGTAAGAATTCCTCACAGCCCTCACCGCAGGGGTGAGCATTTCATACTAGTCCCAGGGACAAGTGCTGAATTAGGAAGGCCTAACTTGTGAAAATAGATTTCTGAGCACTTTGATATATATTTCTTTGTCTTCAGGGACTCGGTGTGTTGCTCATTAGTCAAGGTCACTGAGAGGAAGGTGCTCTACTAGCAAAATATGCATTAATCTGTACCTCAGCCACACTGTTTCTAGTTAAAACACTGTCCTAGCTCTTTCTTTACAGTGGAAAATGAACAACTTCATGGCCTGATCAATTCGTTGGGCGTACAAGCCAGCAGGAGGAAGGGTTCTATGGGAGCCAAGAGAACTGTGAACACAACACAGGGGGCACAGTCTTGTTCATGAACTTTTGTGCATGCTTTACTACTGCCACTGCCACCACTACTGCCACTGCCACTGTCGCCAACTTGGTTCTTGATACAGAATAGCACTGAGTGGCAGCCGTTCTCTTATTACTCCACTGTAAGAAGCGTGGAGCTAATATGGTTCTACTTCTAAATCAGCAGACCTCTCCATACCTCCTGCTCCTGGCTTCCAAAATCTGCAGTGAAATGGAAACAACCTGGGCTGACGCATAATCAGTATCTGCTGTGTGCATCTTCTAATAGAGATGATCATTCTTTTTTTTTTTTTTTTTTTTTTTTTTGCTTTTTGAGACAGGGTCTCACTATGCAGTTCAGGGTGGCCTTAAGCTCACTTTGTAGCTCAAGCTGGTCTCGAACTCACAACAATCCTCCTGCCTCAGCCTCCCGAGTGCTGGGATCACAGGCATGCGCCACCACGCCCAGCTGAGATGATCATTCTTAACAATTCTTCCTGCAAGGAAAAATCCGATGATGGTGATGGTGATGATGATGATGAAAAAACAAACCCAAATGAATTCCAGAATAAGAAAGCATCTAGGAGGCCCATTAGAGAACAAAGTTCAAGAACCACAATACAAGAATTAAGCAAGTACCTCTGATTCATCGTTGCATGTATGTACATGCGAATTCACAGCTGCTGTTTCTAAGCAATTTCACTCTTCTAAAGAGAAACCCACTGAGATGTCCATGTCCAAACAGTCTGACTTCTCCACTTGCTCCTTTTTTCTGATCTTGTGGGGGTCAGGGGAAGGTCTCGAGAGAGAGTATGTTTTCTTTTTCCAACTGTGAAGTGTTTTGGATGAGGCAGAAAAGGACTCCAGTGGAAAAGCACCACTCCTCATGACTTGCTTTTGATCCTAAACATAGCACAGAAGGCTGGTGTTTGCTGCAGCCCAGCCAGGAAGCTGCCTCCGATCACAAACCATCCTGATGTGTACATGCCTGGCACAGCTCACATTCTGTTCTGTCAGCATCTCCTGATACGTTCATACCTCTGTGCTCTCACAGTTTACCTGTAGATGCAGATTCTGTGACTGCCAGGAAGGTCTTACTCAAGCCATCAATTTCAGCCACATCTCCAGACTGCTCTGCCTCCTGGGGCTGCATCCCTGCAACAGGAACCAAAAGACCCAGCCTTGGGATGACTGCAAGAGGTCACCCTGCTGCGGGGGAGGTTGTGGTCATGCAGAAACTATGTGTGCACAGACTGGAGTGGTCCTGGGTGGGTGACAGAGGAGGGAAATATGTCTTGGTGTGTTAAACACATATGGAGGAGTATGGCCAACTGGAGAATTCTCTACACAAACACTCTCCTAATGAGGAGACCCTGCCAACTACACCACCAAACCGAGCTCAGAGAGAAAGAGAACAAAATGAGCAAGATGCTCCTCCCAGATGTTAGCAAGATGAGCAGAACACAAGGGCCCTTCCTAATTCCTGCAGCAGTCAGGTCGAATTTAAGATTGGAACAAGGGCTGCAGGTTGATCAGTAAGATTTAACATGAGCTGCCTTCATCCCTCAAGGAGATCAGGTCATGAGGTACCTTGCAGTGCCCACTGAGCATCAATTTTATGGCCACTTTCCCTCATGGGAGCTCTCAGGGAACCAGAAAGACTATTTCCCAGCCACCGTGTAGATGCCACTGTAGCAACAAAAAAGATGAGGGCAAGCCACCCTTAGCTTTCCTGTGCTAGTCCTCTGACATGCTTTCAAACACCTGGTGGGGACCTTACGTAGGGAGGAGAGGTGTCAGCGCACCACCTGTCCCTCTCCCAAGTCATAAACTCTGATTCCATAAGGCTAGGGGAGACACAATCCCTTCAGTGTATGCAGCAGCCCTAGGGCTTCACACTAGCGCTCTAACACAGATCGCCTACCCCACCCCTAGAGTTCTCAGTAAAGGCTAGGGATGACAGGCCCGCAAGTGTGTGGGTCACCAGGTTACCTGATGATGGTGAAGCAGTTAGTCAAGGGAGCCCCTGAACACCACTCTCTGGGCAATAATCTGGGACCCACCCGTGGCCAGTAACAGGTCCAATGATCGCCAGCACACGAGGCAGACCACCAGTCCACAGAGACAGTATCTCAGGTTCACAGACAGAAGCCATCAACTCAGTGGGCTTCTGTCCAACCCAGAAGATCATCATGCTTGGCCCAGTGCCACGATGCCCTGCCTCATTTCTGTCTGGCCAAACCTGTATGCTAATTTGTACTTCAGGTTTCAAACCTGGCATGAAACAGCCCCATGATGTCATGATTTAAAAGTCATAAATTAGATAATGCATACTGCATGCCAGGCACTTTTATGCATTGTTTTATTTAATTACTCATTGCAATCTTGTGTAGTAGTAACAATAACAACTCATATTTAAATATCACCGACTCTGCGCCAGAAACTGTTCTAAATGTTTTAGATGAAGAATCAACAAACTGTTGCCCACGACCAGATCCCATCCACCACCTGTTTTGGTCCATAAGCTTCCGTGGGACACAGCCAGGCACACTTACCTCCATATTGTCTCTCAGTGGTTTGCTGCCAAAATAGCAAAATTGAATACTTACGACAGATACTACGTGGCCCATCAAAATCTAAATATTCCCTTCTCATTTGCAGGACAAATTTGCTAACCTGTGCTTTACACTCCCTTGCTTTAGTTCAACTAACAGTTCTAATCTTTCCAACCACATGAAGACCGTTGTTTTTAAAATATGGTTGAAGTAGTACAAAAGCTGCCATTTTAACCATTTTTTCAGATTAAATACATTCAGAACAAAGTGCAGCTATCACTTGCATCTCTTCTAGAACATTCTCATCATCTTCAGACTGCTTCCCCAAGTTGAGTGCGGTGGCACATGCTTGTAATCTCAGCACTCAGGAAGCTGAGGCAGGAAGATCACCCTGAGTTCCAGGCCAACTGGGGCTACAGAGTGAGTTCAAGGCCAACTTGAACTATATAGTGAGAGCCTATCTCAAAAATAAAAAAAAAATATAACTGCCACAGTACCCCTGGCATACTACTGTCCATGCCTACAAATGTGACTTCTCCAGGTACGACACATAAGTTCTTACTTATTCTATGTGGTCCCTCATTTTGTGTCTTTGTTTGTTTGTTTGTTTGAGGCAAAGTCTCACTGAGCTGCCAGGGCTAGCCTCAACCTTGCGATCCTCCTGCCTCCCAAGTAGTTGTGATTATACCTGTGTGCCACCATGGCCAGCTCTGCCTTTTTTTTCTTTAATAATTTTGTTGAGAAACAAGCAGCAATGATACAGTTTCAAAACGGTTTAGTAGGACAATTACAATAATTATTACACTGCATATTGTTGTCTTCATAGTTATTCATAGTACAAGATGAAGACAGGATATTTTGTCCAAACACTATTAGAACAAATATTTCTTCTCATTGCATTAAGAAAAAGTAGCTGCATATCTATCCTAACTATTTTGTATATACAAATACAAAATGGCCCTGCATTTGTATGCCCTTTTCTGTTTAGTTTTGTTAGAGGTGGGCATTCCATTGTCATTTAAATATTGTAGGTGTATGAATTCAGCAAAATATTCCAATATAGTCCGGTAGTCCATAATAGTAGTGGGCTATCCATAGAACTGGCAATGTCAGAAGTTGTTGACTTGAGCTTCGGCATATTAATATGGTTTTACTTGTTATACCTTGTTGGCCAGGGAGATGGCTCAGTACAATAAGCGTTTGCCTAGCAAGCACAAGGTCCTGAGTTCAATCCCCAGTATAGAAAAAAAAAAACAGCTCTGCTTTTGATGCCTTCAAGTTTATGTCCTGGAAATTGTTAAATTAGACTGTAAGTGCATGTTTAATTTTTCTTTTGTATGTTTATCTTAACATACATTAATTGCATATATCGGTGGGATCAAACATGCTTCCATACATATATACAGTATATAGCAATCATATCCAACCATCCTTTTCTACATATTCTTAAAATACCATCTTATTTAACACTATAACATTCAACATAATAGAATTTTGACATGTAGGTAACAACCAACATTTTCACACACACATACACACACACACACACACACACACATATATATATATATATATATATATATATATATATACACATACATGCACACATAGAGTCCACCAAAAATACATATACATGCTTCAAAAATATACTGTAGTAATAAATGCCTGGAAACTCATGGCTACCATTTTGAGGAACTCTTATAATTGTAGAGGCCCAAGTAACTTGTATTAACCTCATGATACAACAATAAATTTAGTTTTGACATATTATACACACTTTTCTTTCTCTGGCATATACATTTGGGGGCAGACAATGTATATTTTGATCGTATCAATCCCCCATGACATTTCCTTTTCCCTTTTCCATCCCTCTTTTCCCCTTCCCCATGTCTAAGAAACTGTATTTTTCCCTTCTACTTTCATGTCATATTTGTCAGATCCTATATGTTAGGGAAAACATGAAGTGCTTGTCTTTCTGGATCTGCCTCATCACAGTTAACATGACCATCTCCAGTTCAATGTATTTTCCTACATATAGTATAATTTTGATATTTTTCTATTTTTTATTTTTTAAAGAGTGTACACATTAAAATTAAAACAGAAAAAATTACAAGTGATACAGAATTTCACCTCACAAAGTAATACGTATTTGACAGTGTTCCAACCAGTTAGCCATATTTCCAGACATAGGAAAAAGAAAGAAGGAAAAAAGAAATCTATAAGAAATTAAGAAGAGAAAAACTACAAACAATTGAAAAGGAGACAAAACAAATTGAGCATTAACTGCTCCTTTTCATAGACCAGCAAAAATCCACCCTGCAGTTGTCCAAACCATCGCTTTCCCCCACTCCCTCTCCTGTCCTTCTCAGTAACTCTTTCTTTTTGAATAAGTTCATTCTGTATGATAATACTCAATCTGTATATGTTTTACACTTTCTTTTTCCATTCATGTGTTGATGGGTCTCTAAGCTGTTTTGTGAATTTTGCTGTGACATAAACATGGATGTGCAGGTATAATACCTTAGAATATAGTTATTTCAGTTCTTCAGGTCTACACCAGGGAGCTGGAATAGCTGGCTCATGTGGTAGTTCTGTTTTCAGGGGTTTTGTTTTTACAAACTGATTCATTAATGAGAATCATTGATACTGTTTTCCACAATGGCCACATTATTTTATGTTCTTACCAGCAAAGCGAAGAGGTGGTAATTTCCCCACATCCACGCCAAGACTCAGTTTTTGTCTTTTTGTTTGCTTTCAAATAATAGTCATCTTAACGTGCATGAAGTGTTACCTAGTCAGAGTTTTGGTTTATGTGCCCTTAATGATTTGTGATGCTGAATATCTGTTCAAGTGTTTATTGACAATGAGGACACTTCCTTAAAGAAGTATCTATTCAAGTTGTTAATCCCTTTTTACAATCAGATCAGGGTTTCTTTTGTTACCATTGGGTTTAGAAATACTCTGTATATTTTGAACATCCTTCTAAGATTTATGATTTGAAAATATTTTCTCCAGTTTCATGGGTTACTTTACCTTCTTGATAGTCTTCTCTTTTTTTATGTACTTAGTATAGGGTCTCACTACACAGATCGAACTCATAATGATCCTACTGTTTTCAGCCTCATAAGTGCTAGGATTACAGGTGGGCACCACCATACAATTGCTGTCTTGGCAAGCCCCATGGGTGGAGCCAACAGAGCACGCATGCCAGGGATCAAACCTGGTCCCTGAATCTGCCTAATCAAGTGCTTTAATATGCTGAGCTATCTGGCTGGTCCTTTCTTGATACTCTTTGTTCTAAAAAAGTTTTTATTTTTATGACTTCTATTTGTGTATTTTCTTCCTTTGTTGTCTGTGGGTTTAGTAGCATGTCTAAGAAATCATTGCCAAAACTAGTGTCATGAAATCTTTCTTCTGTTTTCTGTAAAAAGTTTTATAGTTGTAGCTCATACATCTAGGTGCTTTGTGCATTTTTAAAGTTACTTTTTAGATGGTATAAGATAAAGATCCAAATTTATGCTTTTGCATGTGGATATACAGTTTTTTAAGTATACATTCTCCAGGGAGAAACACGACTTTTTCAGCCATATGTGGTCAAACTCACTTGACCACACAAATAAAAGATTCCTTGTAGTCTCTGCTCCATTCCACTACACTCTGTAAATACCATGTAGTTTTGATTACTGCTGCTTTATAGTAAGTTTTAAAACCAGGCAGCATTAGACAACCAGCTTTGTTCTTTTCCAGGATTATTTTTAGTCATTTGAAGTCACTTGGGATTCCACAAAAATTTTGGGATAGAGATATTTTTGTTTCTGTCAGAAACACTCTTGATATTTTAGTAGACTGAAATGAGTCTGTAATTAACTCTGGGTGGTATGGACAGTTTTTTTTTTTTTTTTTTTTTTTTTTTTTTTTTTTTTTTTTTTTTTTTTTTTTTTTTTTTTTTTTTTTTTTTTTTTTTTTTTTTTTTTTTTTTTTTTCAGAAACAGGGATTGAACACAGGCCCTTCCACTTGCCAGGGAAGTACTTATCCACTGAACCATCTTCCCAGCCCCCCAGTATGAACAGCTTAACATCATTAAGTCACCTAATCCATGAACATGGGATGTCTTTGCAATCATTTGTGTACTTTGAAATTTTTAAGCAATGCATTGTAGTTGTCATTGTGAAGCTTTTGCCTCCTCTGACAAGCTTATTCCTAAGTATATTATTTTTAATGCTATTACACATGAAATTGTTTAACTTACTTTTCAGATTATTCATTGTTAATGTATAGAAATATAAGCGAATTTAGTGTGCTGATTTAGAATCCTGATTCTTCATTGAAATTATGATATTTTTATCCCGCTTTTACAGATGGAGAAATATTTGGGTAGGAAAAATAATCAGCCCAAATCACTTAGCTAGTGAGTGGGGGAACTGGATTTTCAACCAGCCAATGTATTTGCAGAGCCACTTCCCCTCACCATTAGATACTATCACCTCAAACCTACTAATTAAACAGCTTGCCTACTCAGGGAAGGGGAAAGTCATGCTTTCAAAAAAAAAATTATTGAGTTTGATCAGGACCAAAACTGAGACTGGTGAGCCCCAGAGACCAGCCCGAGAGAGCGCGGCCGACTCTGCCATCCTCCTCGATCCGCCCACACCCGCCCAGCCTCAGAGACCTCCCGAGACAGCGAGACCCACTCCAGCAGCCTACTCGATCCTGCCCACACCGCCCACCCAGAAACCGGCCTGAGACAGCGGCTGACTCCAGGGGCCTCCTGGATGCCGCCCCAAGCTCTCCCAGCGAGTGGGAATTTGCAAGACTCAACAGGCTTCCCAGATCAGTGGGTGAGTCTGAGGGAGAGCCTTTGCTTCTTCCCACGCGCACTACCCAGATCCCTGCCCCCAAGCCCTCCAAGCCAGTGACTGGCCTCAAATCTCAGGACCCACTCACCTCCCTGGATCCCCTGCCCTAAAGACTGCTGAGCGAGTGGGAATTTCCCCGACTCCCTGGGCATCAAAGTTCAGTGAGTGTAGAACTCCAGGCCCACTGTGTGTGAGAGACATTTCCCACACCACGGCCCAAAACCCAGCACAGCCTGGCCTGTGAGTAAGAGCTCCAGGCCTGCTGCACCAGAGGGACCTTTCCCAGCCTTCTAAGGTTACGGCCTGTGGACCTGGACCCAGAACAGGCTGGTAGACCCAGTACAGCCTACTCAGTGAATAAGATCATCCACTATCCTTTTGTGAGCCCAGAAGACCCACCAAAGCCCAGGCCCGTGCACCTGGGGAACCACCTGCCTGACACAGGAGGGCTGACCCCGGGAACCAACAAAGGGGAACCAAGGAGCTGCAGCTAAAAAGGAACTGAACACAACAGCTAGATCCAGGATAGGCATACCTAGATAATCTCAAACTTAATAGACTGGCACCCAAATCTCACAACAAGCTAAGATTATAGCTGCACCAAAGCTCTACACCAAAGGTCAAAGTCCAGTGCTATACAAAATGACAAAGACAAAGGGAAAAATGCAATCCAAGACCTCGAGTCCACCAGGAAGGGCAGAGGACAATAGCTCAGCTGCAATGAATGAACTAACAGATACAGCAGCAAAGGAACAAGAGCAGAAAGCTATAGAGGAAATAAAACAAGAAGTAACTCCCCAAATTAAAAAAAGAAATATCTGAATACATAGTGTCTGAAATAAAGAATGAATTCCAGAAACATTGGGTGGAAAAACTATGCTCATCCAGAACAACTGCAGAGAGCACTGCTCCAGCTGAAACGTATGAATTAACAGCATCAGAAGCAAAGGAACAACAGCAGAAAGGTCATGAGGAACTGAAAGCAGAAATAAGTTCTGAAATCAAAAAAGATTCTTTGAAAAAAAAAAGAATTCTTTGAAATCATAGTATCTGAAATACAGAAACAAGTCCAGAAATATACAGAGAAAACCCAACTTGGAAGAAACACTGCAGAAAAAGAATTAATAACTACCCCTAAAGAAGACATGGATTAAAAAATTGAGGAGATCAGAAATATGATGGATTACTTGAATGAGCAATACAGAAAAGAAATAGAACACATGAAACACAGTCAAAGAGGTATAGGAGAACTAAAAATATCAATTACGAGTCTATAAAACCATCTGATTGAAAGGGAAGACAGAGTTTCAGATCTTGAAGGTGCCGGAGCAGGTAGTGAAAAGGTGAGAAACGATCTCTTAAAAACAACAAGAATGCAGGAAAATATAATCCATCACCTGCAAGATGATGCCAGAATGAACAATGTGAGAATAATTGCTATCAACGAGAATGAAGGAGTCAATACAAATGACATAAAAAGAATTTGGGGAGAAACAATCACAGAAAACTTCCCTAATATGAGGAAACAATCCAACATTCAGGTCACCGAAACATACAGAACACCAAATAACCTCAACCAAGTAGAAACACATCAAGACATATAATAGTTAAGATCCCAGAAATCCAACACAAAAATAATATACTGAAAGCTACTAGAGAAAAGAAGGAGCTGACATTCAAAGGAAAACACATCAGAATTACAGCCAACTTCTCTACACAAACAATGAAGGCAAGGAGAGCATGAAGCAGAGTTCTGCAAGTCCTACATGAAAACAAATTCCAGCTCAGACTATTATACGCTGCAAAACTCTCTTTCAAGTTTGATGGGAAAGTGAAATACTTCCACAGCAAAGAACAACTAAAGAATTTCATGATGACAAAGCCATCCCTTCACAGGCTGCTGAAAGATATTCTAGAGAGAGACCACAATGACCAGAACTCCATGAATGAGAATGGAAGGAACACACTGAACAGGACAGACAATTAAACACAGGTTACAAAGGAATAAACAACACCAGGTAAATATCATGACAAACATAAGTCAGTACATTTCAATTATAACCATCAATGTAAATGGACTCAATTCTCCAATTAAGAGAAATAGACTGGCACAGTGGATTAGGAAACAAGATCAACAATATGCTATACACAAGAAACACACTTAACTCAAAAGGACATTCATAGGTTCAAAGTCAAAGGATGGAAAACAATACTACATGCCCCAGCACCTCAGAAAAAAGCAGGACTAGCAATTCTGTTCTCAGACAGTCTCAACTTCAAACCAAAAATGATAAAATGACACAAACAAGGCCACTATATATTGGTCAGGGGAAAAATTCAAGAGCAAGAAGTAACACTCATAAATATCTATGCATCAAACACAAGAGCACCCAACTATGTAAAACAAATCTTAATGGACATAAAAAACTTAATGTCTAAGAACACAATCTTAACAGGAGACCTTAACACACCCTTATCTCAAAAAGATAGGTCAACCAGACAAAAAATTAGCCAGGAAGTAGCAGAACTCAACCAGAGCTTGGAACAAATGGACCTGGTGGACATATACAGAGTGTTCCACCCAACCACAGATGAATACACATGTTTTTCAGCTGCACATGGGTCATTTTCAAAAATAGACCACATACTAGTCCAGAGGTCATGCGTAAGTATATGCAAGAAAATATAAATTATCCCATGCATACTATCTGACCACAATGCAATGAAACTGGAAATAAATGACAAAAGAAACCAGAAAAACCCATTAAATTCATGGAAACTAAACAACACCCTACTCAGCAATCAATGAGTTGCAGAAGAAATTCAACAATATCTACAATTCAATGAAAATTCAAGTAAAACTTACTGGAATTTATGGGATGCAGTGAAAGCAGTTCTTAGAGGGAAAATAATAGCTATGAACTCACACATTAGGAAAACAGAAAGGGAATAAATTAGCACCCTAAGGTTGCACCTCCGACAACTAGAAAAAGAAGAGCAAACATAATCCAGAGCACATAGAAGGGAAGAAATCATAGAGATTAGAGCAGAAATTAATTCAATTGAGATGTAAAAAACAGTTCAAACAATCCACAAATAAAAAGTTGGTTCTTTGAAAAACTAAATAAAGTTGATAAGCCTCTAAACAACCTCATCAAAAAGAGGCAAAAGAAAATTAAAGTACAAGCAATAAGGAATGAAAAGGGTGAAATCACCACAGACCCAGTGGAAATTTAGAAGATTATCAATAGTTACTTCGAGAATCTTTACACTCAAAGAATAGAAGACACAGAAGAAATGGACAGATTCCTCAAAAGGTACAAATTACCAAAACTGAATCAAGAAGATATAACAACTCTCAATAAGCCAATAACAGACAACAAAATATGAAATGTAATAAAAAGCCTAAGGACAAAGAAAAGTCCACGTCCTGATGGATTCACAGCTGAATTATACAAGAAATTTAAAGAAGATAAAATCCCCACACTCCACAAATTCTTCAATGAAGTTGAAAAGGAAAAAGTCCTCCCAAAATCATTTCTGGAGGCAAGTACAATACTGATTCCAAAACCAGGGAAAGACACTACCAAAAAAGAAAACTACAGACCAATCTCCCTCATGAACATAGATGTAAAAGTACTCAAAACACTCCTGGCAAATATCATATGGCAAATCATCAAGAAGATCACACATCATGACCAGGTAGGATCCATCCCAGGGATGCAAGGATGGTTCAATATTCAAAAATCTATAAATGTAATACACTATATTAATAGACTGAAATCTAAAAACCACATGATCATCTCAATTGATGCAGAGAAAGCCTTTGACAAAGTCCAACACTCATTCATGTTCAAGGTCCTACAGAAAACTGGAATAGATGGACGCTATCTTAACTTGATAAAAGCCATCTATGACAACCCAAAAGCTCATATAATCCTAAATGGGCAAAAACTGAAATCTTTTACTCTTAAATCAGGTACAAGACAAGGATGTCCTCTATCACCCCTCCTATTCAATACAGTCTTGGAATCATTAGCAACAGCCATTAAAAAAGAGGAAGAAATAAAGGAAATAAGAATAGGTAAAGAAGAAGTTAAATTATCACTATGTGCAGATGACATGATACTTTATTTGGAAGACCCCAAAAATTCCACCAAGAAACTACTAGAACTGGTATGGAAATTCAGTACCATAGCAGGATACAAAATCAGTACTCAAAAGTCAATAGCATTCATCTACACAGATAACAAGCACACTGAAAGGGAAATAATAGAAGGAATACCAAAGATCTTTTCACGGAAATTTACAACTCCCTAAGAGAAGAGATTATAGAGGATTTCAGAAAATGGAAAGATATTCCATGCTCCTGGATAGGAAGAACCAACATCATGAAGCTGGCCATACTCCCAAAATTGCTGTACAGATTTAATGTAATCCCTATCAAACTGCCACCAACATACCTCCCAGACATAGAGAAATCAATCCTAAAATGTATTTGGAACCACAAACGACCTAGAATAGCAAAGGCAATCTTGGCCAATAAAGATAAGACAGGAGGCATCACAATTCCTGATTTAAATTATAGTACAAAGCCACTGTGATAAAATCAACATGATATTGGCAACAAAATAGACCTGAGGATCAATGGAATAGATTAGAAGATGCAGAGACATCTACAAAAACACTCAGGGATCTTATCTTTGACAAAGGGGCTACACAAGTTCACTGGAAGAAAGATAGCCTCTTTAACAAATGGTGCTGGAAAACATGGCTTTCAACATGCCAAAAACTAAAACTTGACCCAGCTCTATCACCATGCACTAAGTTAAAGTCAAAATGGAATAAAGATCTAAACATTAAAACATAAACACTCAATCTCCTGGAAGAGAAAGTAGGAGGAACTCTTGAAGACATAGGGGTAGGTAGAGTTCATGAACAAAAATATATTTGCACGGTAAACACTTGAAAGAATCAACAGTTGGGATCAACTCATCTTGAGGAGTTTCTGCACGTCAAAAGAAATTGTCAACGAAGTGAAAAGACAACCCACAAATTTTGAAAAAATCCTAACTAATAAGCAATCAGAGATCTTCTGTCTAGAACATATAAAGAACTAAGATCTAACAGGGCCCCCAAATTTAAAGACCCAATTCAGAAATGGGCATCTGAGATGAATACACACTTCTCAGAGGACGAAATTAAAGAAGCGAATAAATATATGAAAAAAATGCTCCACATCACTAGCCATTCATGAAATGTGAATAAAAACAACACTGAGATACCATCTCACTCCAGAAAGAATGGCTATCATAAGGAAATCAACCAACAACAAATGTTGGAGAGGCTGTGGAAGAAAGGGAACACTTCTCCACTGCTCGTGGGAATGTAGACTGGTGGAGGTCAGTGTGGAGACTCCTCAAAAGACTAGGACTAGAAAGCCCATTCAAGCTGGCTATGCCCCTACTGGGAATTTTCCCAAAGGATCTGAAAACATTGTATCATAGTGATATATGTGTACCTATGTTTATAGCAGTACAATGTGTGATAGGAAAATCTTGGAAACAAGCGAGATGTCCATCACATGAGGAATGGTTGAAAAAGATGTGGTATTGCTATATAATGGAGTATCACTCAGCTATTAAGAATGACAAGTTTGAAGCATTTATACTGAAGTGGATGCCACTTGAACATATACTCATGAGTGAAATAAACCTGACACACATGTTTAAATATTATATTGTCTCCCTAGTATAACAAGTGAAAAGCAGAAATACAAAAAGAAACGTACAACAACTAAAATCAATTGAGTCAGATAAGGCAAAGTGAATGGCATATGCTGCCGGATACTAATCAACTTTTCTTCTGGTTGGTTAACAACCTAAGTTCACAAATCAGATTTGGAGAAATAAAAGAGCCACAAGGCTAGCCAACATTTTGGCCCTAGCCTTTGAAGGTCAGCGAAGACTCAGGACATAGGAGAACCTGTAATGCAACATCATGAAACTCAGTTGAGCCCCAAATTTTCTGAACAAGGAGATTATGGAGCCACAGAGTAAAGAGATTGAAGTTCTATAGTGTGCCTAGGGAGAGTCACATGGAGAGAAACCTTTCTCTCAGGCTCTCACAGAGAGCAAACTGGTCAAGCATTGGCCGTGACTCATCCACATGGATGACACAGACAAAGGATCTACAGAATAAGGTACAGGACTACAAGATAAACCCTGAGGAGACTTCAATGACCACATAAGAAACATAAAATACATGTGTTGGTATATAAGTATTGCTCAATCTAGGTCTTAACCATCTAGCACAAAAGTATAAAAATGAAGTATACATCACGGGACCATAATATTAAGCTGAGCTGTAAATGGCTATGGTCGACAACTCTTTTGAATAACTCACTATTGTTGTGGAGTGCTAGACTGTGTTGGACTGTGTTGTGGAGTTCAAGCACCTAAGTTAGTTGATGACAATGGAGTGCCCATCTTTGCAAGGTGTAGACAAAGGAAGGGGTATAGAAAGGAAAAATCATGATGTGTGTGTATAGACAGTACAGTTGGGATAGATAACGCTGTGCTTCTACATAATCCTATGAGAGGCAAGATTTGCACTATGGTGGTTGGACAGGATATTATGTCAGCTTCTAGTACTATGGACAACCACTAGGAAAATAACAAGGTAGAAAGTATTAATTATTGAATCTTTGATGTAATTCAGGTATTAAAAATAAGATATAGAAACAGCTATACTCTCTTTATTTAATGATAAGAGACATATGCTGTAATAATGTCTGTAAGTATAATATCATGTATGTACCTTATATGATACCAAAACATTATGAAAACAGTTTGCAATGTATTAATTTATCAAATCCATCCTGTCAAGGTATCTTAAAACTGTCACATTGATATTTGTATTTCAATAAAACAAAAATTAAAAATTTAAATATAAATACATTAATTAATTAATTTAGAAAAACAGACTGGTGAAAGAAAGAAAGAAAGAAAGAAAGAAAGAAAGAAAGAAAGAAAGAAAGAAAGAAAGAAAGAACGTTAAAATCTCAGTAAAGGTCTACAGTATAGCTTATAACTCATCATGCCAAAGAGACCTGATGTTCTACCCCTAACACCACACAAGAAATCAGTAGAAGGGGCAAATGAAATGAACTGCACAGATGGGTATTCCATTGCCATTTAAATAATATAGGTGTGTGAATTCAGCAAAATAATCCAATATAGTCCAGTAGTCCATAATAGTGGTGGGTTATCCACAGGACTAGCAATGTCAGAAGTTGTTGACTTGAGCCTTTCACACCTCAGCATATCAATATGGCTTTACTTTTTATAACCACATTTTTATAATTTTCTGCTGAATGGTTAAGAACAAGATAAAGCAAGACCTATATAACATAAATGAAGGACCATTTTGTATCTGTATATACAAAATAGGATAAATATACAGCTACTTTCTCTTAATTCAATGAGAAGAAAGATTTGCACTAATAGTATTTGGACAGGATATCATGTCTGCATCTTGTACTATGAATATCCACTACACCAACAACAATATGCAATGTATTAATTATTGTAACTGTCATGCACCAATAGTATTTAGATACCAGTGGAATACCCATCTATGACAGGACTAAACAAAAAAAAGGGGGGGGCTACAAAGGAAGGACCACTTTTTATTTGCATATGCAAAAGAGTTAGGATAGATATACAGATACTTTCACTTAACTCAACGAGAAGATTTGTACTAAAGGTGTTTGGACAGGATATCCTGTCTGCTTATTATATTATGGATAACCACTGAGAAGATAACAATCATAGTGTATTAATTATTGAAACTGTCCTATTAATCAGCTTTAAAACTATCTCATTGATATGTTTCTCAATAAAAAAAATTTAAAAAATTATTGTAACTGTCCTACTAACCTGTTTTGAGACTGCTTCATTGCTGTTTCTCAATAAAATTAATAAAAATAAACACAGAAAAGAAACCAACTGCAGAAAAGCCCAGGAGCACACTAAAGTGAAGGCAACCCCAGATGGCCCTATGGGATATATGTGCTCAGATGACCTGTTTTATGACGACTGTTAGCTACAGACTTGCACATATATCCTTAAGCTGTTGGAATTCTAAAGTAAAATTTTAAAAACAAGAAAAAAAGGTAACACCTAAACCAATTTCTCTGAATCCTCACAACATGTATTTTATAGCCACTTTCTTCTAAAGGCTCATGTGGAGTCGGCTGTTTAATGAGAAATTTCCCACTCTGGGCTAAAAGGCAACATTTCCAAATCCAAAGAGAAGCCTGGGGTGACTTCCAGCCTTAAGAGTCAGATGAAATTACACCATCAGGTTGCACTTGAATCTGTGGGGCTCTTAACTTTCTCCAAGGAGGTCACTGTACCTTACAAGGAATGTGGTGGACTCATCTCAGAGGACTTGGGCCCCAATCCAAAAAGACAATGAACTTGAACTAAATTAGCCTCCTCACTAGGTATTGCTGTGAATGTTGTCCTAGACTCTGCCCAGTGGCTTTGGGCCTGAGTAAATGTTGGCTTGGCTGACCTAGTCCTCTGGAATGAACTGAACATGAGTAAGGTGCATGGGTGCCAGCCCTTCCATTAACAGGGAAGGCATGCAGGGGTGGCCTAGAGGCTCCACATACCAAAGACGCAAACAAAGACTCCTCTCTAAGTGAGCCAGTTACAGGGAAAGGGCAAAAAATGGGAAAGAAAAATCTTGAGGTCCTTGCAGAATGGGTCATTTAACAAATCTACCTTCGTGCTTGTAATGTAACTCAAGAGGAAAGACCATTTGGCAGCGTGAAACAGATGGACATGGGTAACATTCACAGGCCTCGACTTTCCCACCTGTAAAACGAGGTCACACTCTTCCATCCAAGATCTATGAGCAAAAAGTGTAAAGATCAAATGGCAAGACACAGGGGAAGAAAAGAAAAAAAAAACTGACATTTTTAAATACCTAGTATAAACTTACATTGAATTTGCACTGTTAAAAACCCTCTATAAACATAGGGATCATCTGCAAGCACAGGTTTGGGAGATGGAGGGTGGTTAAGATAGTGGAGGGAATCCAAGGTGACTTTAGCTTTAAGTACAATGCTTTCATTTCATTTTTGTGTGCTAAGTGCATATACAATTTTCATCATTTTAAAAGGCATATAATCATAGGTAAGTAATAAGTAAAGGTTCATAAAGAGCTGCAACTCAATGAGAGACTAGTACACAACTCTACTCTTTCCCTCCATTTGTCTTTCCTGGATCACCTTCCAATGACTGTTCCATCCTAAGCCCCAGAGGGAAAGGTTCTAGAGGTAGTCCCCTAGATTTTCTGTTCTATCTGTGACCACAACACTTCTTATCATTTATTATTTCAGAAATTAAGTCATTTTGGTAAATAAGTTACAACTCTTCATTAATGTCAAAATTGCAAAGTTAAAACCTCAGTCCTTTTCAGCCCAGATGCATCAGTTTTGGACTTGTGTAATGCAGGAATAACCCCATGGGTCCTTCTTTACTTTTTTGTCTTATAAGCTCTCCCTGATTCTCACTCCTACATACCCTAGTGATTAAGAGGGGAGATAAAGAACAGGAAAGGGCCTCTCGAACCACACTACTATAAGTACATATTGGTATGATTTGGCCACAACAGATGCCCAACACTATTGAGGGAGGGGGCAATTCTTCCATCTCTGGCATGTTTCCACTTCAGTTCCTTCCTACAGGTCAACATCCTTCCTTTAGTCCTCAGAAGGGCTCACCTCACACAAGGCCACTCTGTTAGAGTTCAAACACACTTGTGGGGAGGACACTCCCTGTATGTCATGCACGGAGTTCAAAAGAAACAAATTTGGGGAGTGTGGCCTGTGCCTAGAGCAGCCAGCTTGTAAGTGTCTAGGGCAGAAGAGGAGTATAAGAAAGGAAGACATTACACTGTCTGTAGAGCAGCTATGCACCACAGTTCCCTTTTTCCCAGGCCTTTGTCTGTGCCTCCCCTCTACCCTCCAAAGTCTCTTGACAAGATATATCAAGCCCTTAGAATGGCAAGTTCCATATATTTGCTTTAGATTTAACAAGAAGCACACCAAAGACCATGAAGTAGGTTTAGGGAGAAGGGAGGATCCCAGTAAACTCCTAGCTCTCGCCAAAGGATTTTCTCCCTGTTGCTACCTCCCAATCCCTTTCATGCTAACTCTCTTACAGTTTCCAGTAGGGGATTAAAGGTTTCCAAACCCATTTTCACTTATTTACTTTGTATGTCTTGATTAGATGATCCAGTAAATTTTTTCCAAGCATTAAATGTATTGAAATGCCTACTGTACGAGTGATCCCATGATATTAGGCTTAAAATAGTGTTGGCCTATTTGTTAAATGATACAGGAAGAGTTCCATCATAAAGTCCTATGGAGAAAAGACTAGAATCAGGTTGCTACTCTAATAGTACTTCATTCCAAGGGATAAAACTCTAAGCAATTTAATTTTTTAATTAAAATTTTAACTCAATTTTTAAATTAACTTTTAAAGATGAATAAAGAACTCTTCTTAGTAAAAGATAAAAAAAAATCCTGGAAAATGGAAAAAATGAGTAAGCAATATATAAAAGACAAAGAAGAATAAAGGGCAAAGACAGGGCAGGAGAGGAGTATAAAAAAGGAAGAACTCACATTTATTTAGAATAAAGCCACAAAGATGACAGAAGCAGGAACAATTGTTGTCTTTGAAAGTCAATGTCTGCATAGTAAATGCAAAAGAACCTTGGCAAACAGAATATTTCCATGCTCCTTATTGAAAGGGTTAACTAAGGTGGTCAGGTAGAACAAACCCCAATTAACATATTTGGAAGAATAAACTGATGCATCTCAACCTGCAGAGCCCAGCGATCGGCTCCACTCTGTGGCTGGAAACCAACTCAGATTCATGGGCCTTTAGGTAGGACTGGTGTGATGTTTTCACTCTGCACCAACCATGAGAAAGGAGATGTGAAAAAGTTAAGAGAGAGCAGTCCTGTACACAAGACCGCAGAGGCCACCTACAAGCTCAGTGAGTAACATTCATGGAATAATGGCCATTGGAACAGTGTGCTGATCTCAAGCAAGCCTTGCAGAACCTCATGAGCCATCCACTAGGAGAACTCAGAGAATGGCTTTCTTTTTTCCTTAGTTCTCACACTGTGACTTTGCCCCTCTCCAGAGAGCGTAATGGTTATCAAGTGTAAGCACAATGGTGTGGTGTGACAACGACAGAAGGCAAAGAAGCTGCCCGTGAAATTGTTTCCCTGGGCCCCTCAGACCACTTGTGACCCTTCTCCACCCTTCTTTGTATCCCAAGAGGCTCATCTCTACGAACTCCATCTCATGGGCTTCCTGGCTACCTTCATGCGAGCTGAGATCAGTTGATGGAAGTTGAAAGAGAATATGGAAACAGATGAAGAGAGAGAAGCTGTGGCATTACTTCACTATACATTCCCCTCAAGCATTTCATTCCCCTAAAAGGGCTTCTGGTTGCTAGTCTTTTCTTACAGTAACAGCTTAGACCAGTAATTACTCGCTCTGCTTGCCTGTTCATATTAAACGGACTTCAGTACAGCAGTGGCTCAAGAGGGGTGAGGAGAACAGATGCAGGCACATCAGTTGAGGACAGTTCTTTGAGACTGAGATGGTGGTCTAAGTATTATTTGTGGTAGGACAGGTAGGGAAAAGTAGATCAATGCTGAAAACATTAAAGAGATAAAATTTATTAAACCCTTCATCATGAAACGGACATGTGGGTGAAGAAGAGGAATCCTAAGTTTTAAGAATAAGAAATATGATGAATTTACTTTCTTTTTTTTTTTTTTCCTTGTGGAACCAGGGATTGAACTCAGGGCCTTGTACTTGCCATGGAAGCACTTATTCTACTGAGCTGTCTCCCCGGCCCCTATGATGAATTTACTGATAAGAGACATACACTATAATAATGTCTGTAAGTATATCCTGTATGCACCTTCTATGATACCAAAACATTATGAAAACAATTTGCAATGTATTAATTTATCAAATCCGTCTTGTCAAGGTATCTTAAAACTGTCTCATTGATATTTGTACTTCAACAAAACAAAAATAAAAATTAAAAAGAAAAAGAAAAGAAATATGATGAGTCAGTATTAAAATGTCTTCAAAGAATAGTCCATAGGATTAGATAGCTTCCCTGTTGGATTTTATCAAATTTTTAAAGAAGAATGCATATCAATTCTTCTCAAACTATCCCATAGCCCTGGAAAAGCAGGAATTCTTCCAATGACAATGAGTCATCCAAAATATTTTAGACCTATGTCCATAATAAGTACAAATGTAAAATCCTCAGTAAAACATTAGAAAATCAAATACAATGTCACATCAAAAATATTACCATAATCTCATGGGTTTCATTTCAGGAATACAAGGATAGTTCAACATAATCAAACCAATAAATGAAATACATAGGCAGAATATGGGATGTAAATTGTATTATCATCTTAGTAGAAGCAAAAACGTATGCTAGAATTCAACATCCCTGCATTATAAAATCTCTGAATAAATTAGGCATAGAAGTATCATTCTCTAATATAATAAATGCTATATATAACCAACCCACAGTCAATATCTTACTGAATGGGAAAAAAATAATATTTCTTAGCTAAATCAGAAACAAGAACAAGTGTGTCCATTCTTACCACTCTTATTCAATATAAGTTTGAAACAAGAGTTGATGCAGGAAAAAGAAATTATTAATAGAAAGGAAGGAAGTAAAACTATCCCTGCTTGCAATGGTATGACTCTATACAGAGAAAACAAAAACCTAAAAGTTTAGAACTGATCAATTCAGTATAGAAGCAGAATACAAAATCAACACACAAAAATTAATATCTTATCTAAACACTAACAAATTTCCTGAGCAAAAAATCATGGATATAATTCCATTTAAATAATTACACAAATAAAGTACCCAGGAATAAATTTAATTATAGAAGAGAAAGATCTCTACAATGAAAATTATAAAACGTTAATGAAAAACATTGAAGTAACCCTAGAAAGTACAAAGACTTCCAATATTTAGGGACTGGAAGAACTAATACTGCTAAAATGGTCATCCTAATCAAGATATTCTATTGGGTCAAGGCAATTCCAATCAAAATGCCAATGACAAGTCAAGTATGATGGTACACACTGAGAGTTTGAGACTAGCCTGGGCTACAAAGTGAGCTCAAGGCCAGCCAGATCTGCATAGTAAGATTGTATCTTAAAAAAAAAAAAAAAAAAAAAAAAAAAAGCCCATGTCATTCTTCACAGAATTAGAAAAATATGTCCTAAAATTTTTGTGGAAGCATAAAGACTCTGAATAGTTGAAACAATCTTGAGCAAAATGTACAAGGATTAAAGCATCATAGTACTTCATTTCAAGGCATACTACCGGGGCTGGGGTGATAGCTTAGCAGTCTAAGTGCCTGCCTGGTGAGCACAAGGACCCAAGTTTGATCCCCAGTATTGCATTCTGTGTTCACCCTGGAACCCCAGGTGCCCCTTGCCAGCCACCAAAAACCAGGTGTGGTGTTCACACCTGTAATCCCAGCACTGGGGAGGCTGAAACAGGAGGATCACTTAAGAAATGGTATTGGAGAAACGTGTCCATATGCAGAAGACTAAACCCTGGATTTTATCAGTCCCTCTAAATAAAAAATTAACATAAATTGAACTAAAGGCCTAAATATAAGATATAAAATTCAGAAGCTTCTAAAAGGAAATATAGGACAACAGGGATAGGGGGGAAAGAAAAAAGAAGAAAGAGGGAAAAAAGATAATTCTACACCCAAGGTAGCTGAGATAATTGTACTACTAATTTCTATTAGTTCATTGAAAGGAACAGTTATTGCTTATGTTGTTTGACCAGTTTTGCATGCCTGTTTCTGGTAATCTGAGCAACTACTTTGAAGATAACAATGCAAAATATAACCATTGTTAAATTCCTATTATCTTGTTTTGAAATTTTGTATCATTTCTATTGTTTTTTTCTCTCTTTATAATAAAAAAGAAAACATACAACTGCTCCAAACATTAATACAGAGAATATATTTCTGGATTGGCAAACAAGAGACAGAAAACAAAAGCGAAAACTGACAAATGAGATTACACCAATGAAAAAATCTCTACCACAAAGGACTCAATCAAGAGCACGAAAACATAACCCACAGAATGATGCAAAATATTTACTAACAGTTCATCTGATGAAGGGTTAAAATTCAGAACATATAAGGAATCCCAGTAACTTGACAACAAAAAACAAGTCATCCAAATTTTTAAAAATTGGGCAAATGATTTGATTAGACACCAGTCAAAAGAAAAAACACAAATCACCAACAAAAATGTGAAAAACTTCTCAGCATCATTAATCATCATGGAAATGCAAATCAAATTACAGTGAGATACCGTTTCATGCCAATTATATGCTATTATAGAAAAACAAATGCTGATAAGAACGTAGAGCAAAGAAGAACTCATATACCACTGGAGGGATGTAAATTAGTAGCCTGGCTATGGAAAACAGCATGGGGGCTCCCCAGGAAACTTAAAATGGAACAACCATATGAACTAGTTACTCTACTTCTGGATATGTATCCAAAGGACATGAAATCAACACATCAATGAGCTATGTGTGAGCTGGCAAGATAGCTCAGGGGACTATTCACCTGCGTAGGCAAGCACAAGGACCGGGATTCAATCCCTGGCACCACATGCTGCTCAAGCCCCACCCCTGGGTGCACTGAGCCAATGATGAGTCCGGCATGGTGGCACACACCTGTAATCCTACCACTAGGGAGGCTAAAAACAGGAGGATAAGCCGGGAGTGGTGGCACATGCCTGTAATCCCAGCACTCAGGAGGCTGAGGCAGGAGGATTGTTGTGAGTTCGAGACCAGCCTGAGCTACAAAGTGAGCTTAAGGCCATCCTGAACTGCACAGTGAAGCCCTGTCTCAAAAAGACAAAAAACTAAATAAATAAATAATAAAAACAGGAGGATCACTACAAGTCCAAGTGCTTAGTCAGACCCTGTACAAACAAACAACAACAAATACATTTAAAAAAGAGAGAGATGTGCATGTCCATTTTTATTGTGTCACTATTTACAATGGCTAGGATATGGATCAGCCTACAGTGAATAAAGAGAATGTGGCCCATATACATAATGGAGTATTATTCAGACATAAAGAAATCCTATCATTTGTTAATAGGTGGAACCGAAGAACACTATTTTAAATGAAATAAACCAGACAGAGAAACAAGTACTACATGTTTTCTTTCAAATGTGGAAGGCTTAAGAGATTGACCTGAATGTATAGTCATGGTAATGAGGGCTTGGGAAGACTGCAGGCAGAGAAGAAGTGGAACAGGGCAGTTGGGTGCGATTGGTACATGCTGAGTGCTTGGAATGGTATCATCACAGTGCACCTCATGAATACGTACAATTAATATAGGGAAATAAGAAAAAGAAAAGTGGAGCCATTTGCAATGATAAGGAGCTCTTAGGCATGATGATCTTGCAGAAAAAGTCACTTTGTGGGTTGCTGCATGGGGTGTGAGGACAGCACCAGCACTCTGTCATTCACTCTGAGACTACTGGAAAGTGAAACAGCACCCAGGAACTGGGCAAGGAGAGAACCTTTCCTGAGGTGTGTCCCTGTGCAGGTGAAAAGACAGTTCCCCACACCTTTAGGATAGCAAGGACATTTCTAGGCATCTAATTTGAATTTGTGGCAAAGTCACATGCTGATTTGCTTTTAATACCTAATGAAGACAGATTAGGCAAAGCTACTTAAAACCTTCACTTGTTCTAGCTCTTAAGCACTTGGGGGAGGGGAATGTTGGGTTTATAATTACTGTGTCTTTTGAGAGAAAAAGAAAAAAAACATGCACATAGAACACTTTCATAAGTCATGTCTATGATTAAAAAAATATGGTTTGAACAGACACAACTATGCCTTACCCTGCATCTGTTTCACATACACAAATGTGTCAGGTTTACATAAACCACACTGATACAGATGAAAAATAAGGGAAGAACAAGATAAAAATAGCTCTTATGGCATCAGTAACACGTCCTTTATTATTGTAATATATGATAGCATGGTAATCAATCACACTCTCATATCACGTTGGCTAGTGACCTCCGGCACTGAGAAGCAAAAGCCAGCCGGAATCCAGAAATTGATTCTTTCAGCTTGAAGGAGAAAGAAAAAACTTCTAGTCTCACACGTGTGGATATCGGGTGACTATTTCCAAGACAGTAAAGTAAACTGATGTCATGTCCCCAGTGTTTCCCTGGTTCTGATTACACATATGTTCTTCTGCCATGATACTCTCCAAGGGCACAAGTGGTGAAGGGAACGATAACCTGTCCCCTTCACAATGCTACCGCAGATAGATCACCGATAAATGTAACCGCTCAACCAGCCCCTGTAACTTCCAAGGCCTGAAGGACAACCCTGCTGATCGGTACCATGAGCGACTCTCTCTCCTCTTCCTCACCAGCTGAGCAGACTGCTGCGGAAAAACCCACCTTTCATCCTACAACTAAAGAAACACTTAGGGCTGGGGAGATAGCTGGGTGGTCTAAGCACCTGCCTGGCAAGCACAAGGACCTGGATTCGATCCCTGGTACCGCATGCCGTGCCAAGCTGTGTAGTAAGACGCTGTACCAAATAAATAAAGGGATTGAAAGAACCACTTAGCTTTTGCACTATAATTATAAAAATTATGAACCAAGACAGGATTTTAATAAATCTATGTAGCTCTAAGTAAGTAAAACTCTGCATCCTCATTTATTAACTAAAGCACACTTCTTTTATCCTAAACTTTTCTCATAAGCCTCCCCTAATTCTTTAGCTGTACCTCTGTAACCTCTTCAGTTCTAATGTTGAAGACAGCTGAGTTATCACAGTCATTTCATATTCTACCGGGGACATGTCTAGATGAAGACAAATAATTATTTCACAATGCAAGTATTTATCCCCCAATAAGCTAATAATTTTCAGGTCTTATAGTTGCTTAAAGTTTTCCTTTTGTCTTGACTGTAGACATGGCTAGAATTCTTTTGCAGTGTTTTTGTCTAGGTGCTAAATTTAATGTTTGAGTCTTTATTTGAAAGTTGGCCATTGTGTTCTCATAACAATCACGTGAAGCCTCCAAGCTAGAAGAGTCACAACTTGAACACCTTTGTACACAGGGGGTCCCCTTTGACCCCAAAACTTAAGATCCATCCCCTACAGAAGGGCGAAGAACCAGAACCTCTGGACAATCCCATTCCTTATTTCTGTCGCTCCCCAGCTTCATGGGTACAGTCCCTCACCTTCCAAGACTGATTCACCTAAGTTAGTTAATGACAATGGAGCACCCACCTTTGACAGGTGTAGACAAAGGGAGGGGTATAGAAAGAAAAATCAAGATGTGTGTGTATACACAGTACAGTTGGGATAGATAACGCTGTGCTTCTACATAATCCTATGAGAGGCAAGATCTGCACTAATGGTGGTTGGACAGGATATTATGTTCGCTTCTAGTACTACAGTCATCAACTAGGAAAATAATTATTGAATTTTTGATATAATTCATGTATAAAAAATAAGATAAGTAAGCAGCTACACTCTTAATTTACTGATAAGAGACATCTGCTAAAATAATATCTGTAAATATAATATCATGTATGCACCTTGTACGATACCAAAACATTATGAAAACAGTTTGCAATGTATTAATTTATCGAATC
>PVKA01009485.1:0-39206 GCA_004027165.1 Ctenomys sociabilis | reverse complement strand
AATTAAAAAAAAGAAGCAATGGAACATATCGATGAAGTACAAAATGAAATTGATAGAATGAACAAGCCAGTGACGAAATATTGAAAGTAGAACAGAAATATAACAAACTCTGTCAACCATTTTTTTCAAAAGAGGTCAAAATTGTTTGCCAAAAGTCCCAAAGTTTTGGATAACATTTGCTAACCATCTTCAAGTGCCTGCACTGCTTGTGGAAGAGGACAAAAAAAGCTTTGCATTATTTGACTAGAGTTGAAGTGACAGAATTTGAAGATATCAAATCAGGTTACAGAATAGATTTTTTATTTTGGTGAAAATCCTCACTTCGAAAATAAAGTTCTCAGGCCAGCCAAATAGCTCAGTGGATTAAAGTGCCTGCAAGCAGGCACAGGGACTGGGGTTTTGATTCCACGACGTGCTGTGCCAGCCCCGCCCCTGGGACACACTGAGACTGTGATGAGACTGGGTGTGGTGGCGCATGCCTGTAATCCTAGCTCTTGGGAGGCTGTAAACAGGCGGATCACTTCGAGTCCAATTCAGTAGTGAGACCCTGAACACCCTATAGACACTTCCCTAAAAATACAAAAAAGAAAAGGAAGAAAGGAAGGAAGGAAGGAACGAAGGAAGGAACGAAGGAAGGAACGAAGGAAGAAAAGAAGGAAGGAAGGAATTTCATGTGAATGCAAGCGGTGATCTGTCTTCAAAGTCCACTGAAATCAAATGGAAATCTGGAAGGATTTGACGAAATGTTCAAGTCAAATGCACCATAAAGCCAGTAGGAAGAGGCAGCATGAGCAGCCCGAGAGCTTCTTTCCCTGGGTCACTGATCACGCAGACACGGGTGGGGATGAGCTAGAAGAGGTCAAGCACGACACCTGGACAACCCACTGCAGCATCACCTGGTTCCCAACACGGATGGCGAGGAGGTCGGGCAGGATGACGACAACGAGGAGGAGGAGGGGCTGGAGGACGTCGACGAGGACGACGATGAGGTCAAGAGTGGAGGTCGAGGAGGATGAAGGAGGTGGCTAACTGAACACTGACGGATTCTAAACTTCTTGTTTTTCTTTTCTTTTTTTCTTTTTTTAAATTCTCCAGTCCCTGGGAACAAGCTGCAGTCTTTTTCTCCCCCTTGTGCTCAGTTGCTCTGTTCTTGAGGTCTCTCTTCTCAAAACACCATAGTTCTCAACTTACTTTGTGGGGCAAAACCTTGCAGAATATAGTGGGACAAGGATCTCTACAACCTTCTGTTCTCCATCCATTTCGATTTCCTCCTGCCTCTGCAAACTTTTTGGAATCAACACCACCGTGTTCTGCGGGAAAAAAGAAATCTCTCCGCCCTGCTCTCTTCACTCTGCTGGAAGCTGGAGGCTGCTCTGCCCTATGTAGCAGTGCATAGAATTCTAGCGTTCTTCCTCCTCTCTCTGAATGTTGGGCTCAGAGATTATACTGTGTCTCTATGTGAATATGGAAAGTTAGCATTTACCAGCGTATACCTGTCTATTTTCTCTTTAAAAAAAAGAAATTAAATGGGGTATACAAGGTCAGCAAAGGGTGGGTTTGAGATGTTTGAATGGGTTAAGCCAGCATTTGACAACATGGCTTCTCCTTCAGCATGTTTAATTGTGAGGTTAACAGACATCTTTCCAGTTTAAGATGACACTTTTAAAATAAAATTTTCTCCTAATGATGAATAAAACTAGATGGAAATTAAAAATCAGCACTCTGAATCCTATCACCCACTGGTAGCACCTCATATAAGGATGCATTTTCTTTCTTTTTTTTTTAAATTTATACATTGCCTTTGCTGTACTGTTTTAATAGAGCTGTGATTATATTCCACATGCCGTATGTTATCAATAGTTCTCTTATCAGGAATAAGTTCTCTTATCACACAGTAAAACACAGAAGAGTCCTGTTTTTTCCTGTCTCATTATATATCTATAGATGTCTAACTGTAGCGTGCCTACTTTATTTTGGGACCATATTATGTGTTTCTTGGACATCAAAGGGAGGTCTCAGTGAAGAGTGTTGTCATATTGTTGTTACTATTGTCAGCCAGCGGACTGAACAGTTAAATCAGTGTCTTCAGTCCTATTTTTTTCATCCAACACCGACCCCATGTCCTATCCCAAAGATAGAAAAGGCTTCAGCCTCAGGATATAACCATTTCTTTCAGTTTCCCAAACATACAGTACTCTTGTTCCCCAGCTTCCAGATTATTCTGACCCCTCTGAAACATCCTTCTCCCATGACTTGTAGCCCAGCCATATGGATTATGTAAAGCTAACTCCTCAACTCATTTCCATGAGTGAAAAGAAGACCCAAATCAAGCTAATAAGAATGGGTTATCTTGAAATTTTTGCTGTGACTATTGGGGCAGAGAAGACTAATTTTTACTTTGGGGTTGCTGAATTGCTAGTGTGTGGTTTTTAGCTGTTGATGGATATCTGACTTCCTGGAAAGAGCTTACCTGAGAAAGACAATAGGAAACAGAGTAGAGCCAAGAGTTAAACAGAGATACCAGGGGGAAGAAGACACGAGTTGTCTTAGGATCCCCATGCAATGATGGCTGAAGCGTTTGAGAATAGTATAGCTCAGGTGAAATTGGATCACGTTCATAGGAGCCATTATGAATTTGTACCTTGGGTTGGTGAGAGATAGCTCAGTGGACTAAGAGCCTGCTTAGGCAAGCACAGGGACCGGGATTTGATCCCTGGTGCACTCTCTCTCTCTCTCTCTCTCTCTCTCTCTCTCTTTCTCTCTCTCTCTCTCTTTCTCTCTCTCTCTCTCCAGGGTCTCTGTTATGGTTTGTGTCTAGTTCTCTCCCCTACAATGCCTCACACAATCATGGGGCAATTTCTGGAGTTTGTGATTGATTCTTGGGGTAGATACTCTGCATCACAGTGTAGGAGAGGAAAGAGACTGCCTGGCTGCCTGAGCTGCTGCTACTCCTTCTACACTCCGCTCTCTGCCACTATGGCCACGAATGTCTGCTCTCCGCCATGTGCCACACTATGCCTTGAAGCCAGCTGAGTTATGGGCTGAATCCTCCATTAACTTTGAGCTAAACTTCCTTCATTTTGGGTGTCAGGTATTTGTTCCAGCAAGGAGAGAAGAGTAACCAAGACATTCTCACTATGCAGCGCAGACTCACAGTGATCCTCCTGTTTTCAGCCTCCCCAGTGCTGGGATTATATACATATGCCACCACAACTGGTCTTGATGACCAGCTCAGTGCACCTGTGAGCAGGGCTGGTTGCATGTGGCACCAGGGATTGAACCCTGGTCCTTGTGCTTGCCTAAGCAGGTGCTTATTCCACTGAGCTATCTTACAGCCCAAGATACTGATTCATAATGGCTCCTATGAATGTGATCCAGTTTCACCTGAGCTTTACTACTCTCAAACTCTTCAGTTGCTTTCATAATTTATAGTTATACAACTCCAATTAGACTTGGGTTTTCTCAAGGTAGACTAATTCTTCTTATTCCATTGTGTGTGTAGGGGGGTCCTAGGAAGAGGATCCCGGGGTCGGGATCTTCCTAGATGCTCTCCAGCTATTACTCCTTTCCTACAAAGCCAAGTGGGACTTGATCAATCCTGTGCAGACTCACCCTCTACCTAAGAAATTTTACCATCAGATGCCTGATGGGTCTGTGCCCATACAAAAGTCTGTCTAGTAATCATGGCAGTGAGCCATCATTGCATGGGGATCCTAAGACAATTTGCATCTTCTTCCCCCTGGTTAACCTCAACTTCCTCTATCATTTTTCATGTACACCAGGCCTTCCCCAGTCAGCACCTGGTAGAACACTGTACCACCCATTTAAAGCCCACCTCAGCCCAACCCCATAAATTCTGTCTCCTTGATTCCTCCTCCAAGAGTTCTTGTTCCTCCTCAGCAGTCCTCCCAGTCCAAGCAATAAAGGATTCTTTACCTCTTCACTTCTCATTCGTGCCTGAGTAAGAAACCTTACCATGACCTCTGTCCTCATGACACCAGACCTCAGAGGCATGAAAAAGGTGGGCCTCACCCACCAGGAAAGGACTATCCTCTGTTCAAATTGCCCCAGTGTGTCTCAGGATAATGATCCCCAACTCAACTCTGAAGGAATATTTTAGCGCAGCACCTTCAGAATCTCCTTTGCCAGACATTCCTGGTTAGGGAGGAAACCAGAAGAGCTCTTTGCTTTGAGGCTTCTACATTCTTTTAATTCTGAAATGTAACACAGAATTTTAATTCTATAACCAAATTCCTAAAGTCCCCGTGATGCTAACCCTCTGGGCTAGCTTTTCATGTCTAGAGCTGGCTCAGGGGCAAAAACTGAGCCACCCCCAGCCAAACCTGACCCATCAAGTACAAATATGGATGCTGAACTTGAAATCAAAGCTCTTGGAAGATATTATACAACTTAGTTGGGAAATAACCGCACCCCTAATACCATAGACCCACCACGATCCACTTGGCAGAAGAATATCTACATGAGGAATTAGAAAAGGAAAGCTTTCCAATAGTCTGCTAAACTTTTGGAAACCCAGTTTTGCCCATAAATATAACAATATAAGAATGTGCTTCAATACAAACACACACATACACACACACACACACACACACACATGCACTCACACACATGCACACACACGCACGCACTCATACACAAATATCGCATGCACAAAGAAAACAGCAAACTAAATTTTTCTGGTCTCAGAATTTTTATAAAAATGCTTACAAAGACGCCAAACCTAAATCCCATTTAATTGTTGCAATTCAAAGTTACTTTTACTAAAAAATTAAAAAATCACAAAATTGGGACTCTTCCAGAAGACCTACAGGTGCAGAAATGGTCATTAGCTTTGGGTTTTGTAGCCAATGGGACAAAAGACGAGAGGCATGAAAATGGAGCCAAGGTTTTCAGCGCTATTTATTGAAAAGAATACAAATATCATGAGACATTTAACTCCTGCTAATGAATTAATATTTAATCAATTCCTGCCAGTAATGAATGCTTGGACTTTCTATGGAGTTATTTGCATAGCTAATGTCTTGCCACTGAAGATTCTCATTGCGCACAATATTATTGCTCAATAGCCTATGAGGCAACTTTAACCACAGGGAATGTAAAAGAGCAAGTATAGGAAGTTATTCATAACTACACATGTTAGTATTTCCTCCGTCTATGAAAGCACACTGGGGTTGGATGTGTAATCAGGCCACTCTATTCCTGAGAGCTCAATGCATGGTCATCCTGGAAGCCTAGTTCCTAGAATGAGCAAATAGCAATTTGAATACCAGATCCACTTGGGTAATTGAATTTCCCTGAGCCTTGGCTTCCCTGTTGGCAAACACCGATACTGTTAATGATAGTATCTTGTCTACAGGGGTTGCTCAGTGGTAATTGAAGTCTGATACCTGCCAGCATTACTATTCCACTTGTAATTGGTGGCTGCGGAGTATCTTCATGAGAATGGATGCCCTTGTACTCACTGAAGAGAGCAGATTCACCTCACCTATGAGGTTCCAATGTCTTCTAACCAAATACCTTCTAACTTCTTCAATAAGCTGCAATGGCAAGTTCCTGAACCTGCCTTCTTTGAAAATGAGAAGCCAGGAATAAAGAAAGAATTGCAGGGTGCTACAAGGCAGCAGGGCTACATTTTGGATCATCTCTCCAGTGGTGCCCAGGAACACAGGCCAGGTAGAACTTATCTTGTCTCAGACCCCCAGTTTGAAGATGATGTCAGCATATGCCCTTGTTAGTTAGAGCCCTACTGTTCACCCCAACTGGGCAAGTAAATAATAAAGCAAGAAGGCTTTTAATTACTAAATTCACTGCACATCTCAAAATTGACTACAGCCTAGAACAGTTGTCCTTTTGCAGGTTTCAACTGTCCTCACTCCACTGGGTAAAGCCTGGCACACTCACCCACTTCCTTGCACATGGTAGACATTTTGAATCTATGATAATATTGTATTTTTCCTTACCACAGTCTCAGTCCTCTTCTCAATGTGGCATTCCTGAGAGCCACTAGCAGTCCACTAGGGTTGGTCTGGGACAGAACCATTCTGTCACCTCTGCTCTGTCAGGGCGTCCTTTATTCAACTGTAGTAGTTGCTTGTTACTTTTCCTTTCCAGCAACCATTCTTCCTTTTTATAACATATTGCTTTTCAGCTGAAGGCCATGACCTGGCCCTGGGGGTGGGGCACACACCAGCTGGCTTACTTTCTTTCTATGACTCTAAGAGTGGCTCGGGGATGTCTAATAACAGCCAATGTTACTGGACATTGTTGAGCTGGTAGGGAAGCTTATTCTCAGTCTAGACTTCTCACATGTTGTCATGCCACATTAGAGTGGCCAGACAGGCACAGAAGGGACAGGGCAGGAAAGCAGTATGGTGGCAGCAGAGCAAGAAGATGGCAAGAAGTTGATACCTGCTGATATCTTTTAAGAGCCTGGTGCCAGTCATATCTAAAGTTAGAGATTCTTGGCATTAATAGATAGAAGAAAAATATCTGGTTTGCTTATTGAAGCACCACCTGTCCTGGTACACTCCTCTAAGTCTTCAACATTATGTATCCAAGGAAAGATCCATCACTCTGCTAATTTTGATCTGGCCTAGCTGTGGACCTGTCCCAACTACCATCCCTTCCTAGGTGCTGGAGAAAGCACCATCTAAAGCAACCAAAGCCAGCATCACAGAGAAGAAGCCAAGAACCCCAAAGGAAGATGTGGCCTCCAAGGGCCTACAGGCCTGCTGGGTTTCCTCTCTGTTCTCTTTGCCACATGATTGTCCCCAGGGCTCAGAAGCTCCCCACCTCCCAGAAGCATCATGTCCAAATCTGCCAGCTCAGACTATCCAAGGTTCTTCAGTAACTAATGCCTGGGGCAGGGTAAGGAGTAGATTTGAACTTCACACTCTGAACTTTAGCAAATATCGCTTATCCATTTACTTTTCTACCACCCATTCCTTTGCATTCAGTAAGTACTTTTCAGTGCCTTCCACAAGTCAGAGACAGGTCCAGCTGCTTAGAAGACACTGATAAAGTGGACAGACAAAGCCTTCATCTCACAGGGGACAGAAAATAGGCAATCACCAAGAAGTATGATGGCAATAACATTATGTAGAGTGTTAGAAGGTGACAGATGCTACAAAAAAAACAGTAGAGCCATTGAGGGTGAAGTTTATCATTTTATACTGGGTGTCAAAGTGAGTCTGCCCAGCAATGTGACATTGCATTTTAACCTGAAACCAAAAGCGACCCATGGACAAAGTGAGGCCATGCATGTGAATGTGACTGTTTCATTTCAACTGTTTACCAGCTTCTCAAGCTCTGAACTACATGCTGTTTCCACAAGTCAGTATTTGCTAGTAGTTCAGGGCTGTGCTGTACACAGACCGGTTCAATTGAGTTCGTGTCTTTCTTTCCTTTTTATTTTTCACCTGCAAGTGTTTCAGGAGGGAAGACTGAGCACTGCTCAGACTCCAGCAGTCAGACACTCAGGGGTCCTGCAGGTGGGAGGTATGTGGACCTCACAGTTTGCTGAACACCGCCCTGCTGGGGCATCGATTCCACAACTGTCTAGAAACCTGAGTCAGTCTGAAAAGATTCTGACAAATGAGGGAGCCAGTAGCAACACCTGACAGAGATTTTTCATTTATTTAATTTATTTTATTTTTTTAACAGCCGCTGGAGATGCTTCCCCCCAGGGCCGGAGAAGGGCGGATGCTGGAACCCAGATCCCCGGGACGCTTCTGCGCAAGCCCTTCCCATGTGTGTTTGGGCTTGCTCATTCCTGACCTGTCCTCCCTCAGGCCCTCCTCCTTGACTGAGATTTATGTGCCAGCGTCATGCTCAACCTGGATCCTTTGAGGAAAACATAAAACAAATCCCAAGGATACGGGCAGGAGGGGCCAGCCAGCAGTTACTGCGGTGAGGAAAGTCCGAGGCAGCTGCATACAATCTCCTTGGGTTCAAGGCACCTTGTGCAGCTGGAGACCAAGTCCTTCTCTGCCTAACAGGCAAGCTGGGCAGTAGGCTGAGTCTTAGCTCAGGCAGTTTGGAACACTTCCCACGGGGCCCCTAATGAAGGTGCAATCCTCCTTGATGTCCAACCAGGGGAGCTGGAAGGGGACAGGTCTGTCAAGCTGTGCAGCGGATAGACTTCAGTTGAGCTTCCCTCCTTACCTGTGTGACCTCCAGCAAGCTCACTATCTCTCTTGCCCTTCTATACCTGTGAAATGGGATAGCAATACTCTTAGCTTATGGCTTCACAGACAGGCTCTGTGGTTAAAGCTTATCGTGCGCTTTGCACCACTGCTGGCATGGATAAGCACTAACATGTGAGCTGCTAGCATTCCAGTTGTTATTGATACAGCCACATGCTCCCCTTGGCAAAACCTGCAGCCCCTTCCAGAGCCTTAGGGTCTTGCTCCATCTGTGAAAACTTTGCTCCAAAGCAGCTCCATTGGACGATGGAGACTGAATGACCCATTTTATTACTCTATTGTTATCCTGACTTCTCTGGGGTGAGGAGATGCTGGCTACAACTGGGCAGTTAACCTGTCTCTTTACGCAGAGTCTAACCATACGCACTGGCACCTGCCCAAAGCCTGGGAGAAATCAGGCTCTGAAAACAGTCTTCAGTGCAAATGTTTCTCCTGCTCCCCAAATCATGACCTGGCCATCATCATTTCAGCACTAAAGATCCCTCAATTTTTAACCAAGTCCAGTGAGATCATCTGTCTAATCAACACCTAAATCATCCAGGATCAGACTTGGCACTGTGGGATATGACACACACACAAAGAAAAGTATCTACATGGGAGGAGTTTGATAGCTAGGAGGAAGGGGAGAAACAAAGACAATATGTGTAGACTCAGAAACAGTGTTACGTGGTCAACTCCATATGTCCACGTTAGCTCAACATTTAGCAAGCATCTACTGTCTACAACACACAGTGCTTTAGGCTGAGGAGGAATCAGATGAAAAATAGTAGACAATACATCCCACACAGGCAAGCTGGTACATTCTTGTAATCTCACCCACTTGGGAGGCTGAGGAAGAGGATCCCGAGTTCAAGATCATTCAGGGAAACATAGTGAGACCTAATCTCAAAATTAGAAAATAAAATAAAGAGGGCTGAAAGTGTACCCCAGTGATAAAGCACCCATGAGTTCAATCCTTAGTACCATAAAAAAAAATCACATCACTCACAAGGAGTATAGGAAAAACTTCATAGAAGGCCATCACCCGTTTGAGGTCACAGGGGACTTTTCTTGAGGCGCTGGCATCTGAAAGTGGCTGAGAAAGCTCAGCTGTACCAGCCAAGTGGAGGCACCCCCCTAAATTCAGGGAGAAGGTCCAGTACAGGCCTGACCCTATGCCAAGAAACTCCATCCTCGGCTTTCTGCTGCATCAGACGGAAGTGGGTGAACTGATGTATTGTTCACAAAACTCATTCTATGAATATGGACAGGTCAAGAAGTTATCACCTGAAAGGCAGACTTGACTCCTTCCTCCTGCCTTTGATAGAAAGTGGTCTTGGAAATTCACTTTTCCTCTCTGAGTCTGTTTCCTCCTCTGTAAAATAGGGAGGAGATCATGCAGTTTACTTGGTTAAATGACTGTTGCATTTTTATATTTAGAAGACCCCACGGAACAGGTGCCATATGAGAGTTAGCTGTGGTCATTATTAATTTTTTTATTTTATTTTTGGTTGGGGGGGTTGGGTTTGTGTTTGTTGCGTTAGTTGGCTGGTTGGTTGGTTGGTTTTCTTTTGTATTTTAGGGAAGGGTCTACAGGGTGTTCAGGGTCTCACTACTAAATGGGACTCATAGTGATCCACCTGTTTATAGCCTCCTAAGACCTGTAATTACAGGCACTGGCCACAAGGCCCAGTCTCAACTACTGTCTCAGCATGCCCTGGGGGCGGGGCTGGCACAGCAGGCCCAAGGATTGAGCCCCTGGCCTCTGAGTCTGCTTGTGGGTGCTTTAATCTACGAAGCTATTTGGCCGGCCCCTTGTGGCCATTATTAACCAGTGCCCTGGACGCAACAGAGGCTGTCTACTCTCCCTGCTGCTCAGAACTCTCTCGACACTCTGCACTTGCCATTCCACAGGGTGTTTGGTCTAACCAAGCACCCAGCAGAAACTTCAGGTTTAATTAATGGATGGTTGAGTGACTGAGTATTTGAGCTTTTGTGTTCTTTCTTTGAAATCAAGCCCTTTATCTGAAAAGAATTGCAGACTCATATGTAGTTTTAAGAAATGATAAGGAGCCATCCAGTGCACTGTTCACCCCGGGGATAACGTTGCAGAACTACAGTACAGGAGCACAACCAGGGTATGGGAACTGACACAACCCACTCAGCCTTCTCAGCATTGTCCCTGAGAAAAATCTTCATTTCTCTGTCTGCATGGGTGTATAAATTGTGTTGATTCAGGCGGTGATAGTACATGTACGCATTCATGTATCCACCCCTACAGTTGAGGTAGAGAACAAGGGTTCCCAGCATTGTTCTTTATACCCCCTTCTCTCTTTCCCCATCCCAACTGCCCCCATCTCCGGTCATTCCTATGATTCTGCCACTTCAAGAGTGTTACATGAATAGAACCCTCCGCTATGGGCACTTTTGCAGTTGGCTTTATTTCACTCTGTACAATCTCCTTGAGATTCGTCTAAGCTGTGATGTGTACTAATTGTATTAATGGTGTGTAGGTACCATGGTGCATTCACCCACACACTCTGGTTTGTTTGTAGATTTGGGCTGCTAGGAATGAAGCTTCTATGAAGAGTACACATTTCTGTGTGAACACAAGCTTTTTATTTTATTTTTTTTATTTTTCTTTTAGTACCAGGGATTGAACTCGGGACCTTACACTTGCCAGGCAGGTGCTGAAACCACTGAGTTATCTCTCTGGCCCAAACATGAACTTTTATGTCTCTGAAACAAATGCTTGAGAGGGCGGCTGTTGGGGCTGAGAGTGTGGCTCAGTGGCAGAGCCCTTACCTACTATCTGCAAGGCCCCCAAAAGAGCGCTGTTGCTGTATCATGTGGTAGTTGTAAGCCTGCCTCATTTTATAAAACTGTCAAACTCTTCCCACATAATGGTACCATGTTACATCCTCACCAGCAACGCACAGGTCATCTAGTTTATCTATATCTGCTCTAGCTTTTTCTGCTGTCACCATTTTTCCTTAAATTTTAGCTATTCAGGGACCAGCAAGATAGCTCCATGGACTGAAATGCCTGCTTAGGCATGCTTAGGCAAATGCAAGGACTGCCGCTTGCTCCCTGGTACCACATGGCATGTTAGCCCCACTCCCAGAGAGGGCTGAGCCAGCCAAACACACACACACACACACACACACACACACACACACACACACACATTAGGTATTCAGATATATGTATACACCTTAATCAATGCCCAGTAACAATGCAAATTTTTACATATGCTTGTCTACAATCTATGTGTTCTGTTCACTACAATGAAATTTCTCCCTGTTGCCTATTTTCTAATTAGACGTCTTCTATTGTTGGGTTATTATGTGCTTAATGTTCTACACAACAGTACTGTTTAACATGAACTTTGAAAGTATGTTCTTTTAATATGTACCTTTGTGTTCTGTGAACAGACTCTTTCATAATGCAAATATTTTTTTAAAATCTTTGAGATAGGGTCTCGCTAACTCCCTGGACGGAGCTCAAACTTTCAGGCCTCCTGCTTCAACCTCCTGAAGTGCTAGGATGGCAAGCATGCACCACAAGTCTGAGCTAACATTTTTTACTTTTTTATCAATTCTTTATGGATTATTGTAGCTTCATAACAAAATACCAGGATGGTCTCTTTTAAAATGGGCATCTATTTCTCATGTTTTGGGAGTCTGGAGTCTAGGAGGAAGCCAAGGTCCAAAGGAAGATGCCAGTGTCATATCTGATGAGGACTTGACCATGCACAGCACTGCCCTCTGGAAAGGACTTTGCTGGGTGAAATTGAGGAGAAAGAAAGCAGGTTCTCTGGTGTCTCTTCATACCAGAATATTTCCCCTTATTTCTTCTCTAAAACTACTACAGTTTTATCTTTTAATTCTGTGTGTCACCTGGAATTAATCATTTCAGGTCAAGGTCTTTCCTTGCCTATACATACCCTGCTTGTCCAGCACTATTGTTTAAAGAGTCACCCTCCCCCACTGAATTGCTCTTAAAATTTTATCAAACATTCTGTGGGCCTACTTGTGTGCATTTATTCCTAACATTTCTGCTATGTTCTTCAGATGACTGGGACTATTTCTGCACCAATACCACACTGTCTTGAGTAATGTAACTATGTAGTAATCCTTGACATTGGGCAGAGGGATTCTGCCCATTTTATTCTTCTCTTTCAAGATTGTATTGGCTTTTCTGAGATCTCAGTCTTTCAAGCAACTTGAAGACTAAACCCATCCACCTATATCTACAGAAAACCTTAGTGGAATTTTGCCAGAAACTGTATTCATAATCTGGATCCATTTGGTAGGAAAGGACATCTTTACTTGACTGAACTTTCAAATCCACAAACATGCATTCATCTTGTCAGTGCAGTATTTAGATATTGTTGGATATTCTGTTAAGTCTGTACTAAAGGATTCATCTTCTTTAACAGGACAGCGAATGCCAATCTGTCTTACTTGGATTTCTCACACACTCACAATCAGTAAAAGCGCGATTCTTGTGTGGGAATTGGGACACTATTGAACCAATTTGCTTGCTCTAGGAAATTTTACATAGATCCCCTAAAATTTTCTATGCAGACAGTTATGTCCTCTGCATAAGAAATTATTTCTTTCTGCCCTATCTGCATGCCTTTTGTTTCTTTCCCTTGTATTAATGTAGTGGGTAGAATTTCCAGAAATAAATGTGTTGGGTCAGAGTAGTGAGAATGGTCATGTATTTTGCTCCTAATCATAGCAGAAAACATTGAACTTAAGTCAACTCTAAGTGTCAACAGATATACTAAATCAAGTTGATCCAATCTTCTTTCTAATTTGGTGAGAATGGATATCATGAATAGATTCTGGATCCTTTCAAACAATTTCTCTTCATTAACTGATACAATTATATAGTTTTTTACTTGAGTCATTTGTACAATGGTTACATTGATCAATTTTTAAAGGTTACTCCTACTGGGTCATGCTGTGTACTTATTTTCTGGCATAGTCAGCTTTGACTTGCTAGTGTTTTGTTGAGGGTTTTTGTTTCTAAGTTCACAAGAGATGTCACACTGCAGCTTCTCTCATCTTCCTCTTTCTGGTTTTTTTTTTTTTTCAAAGTGCTTGGTTTTGATGTCATGATAATATTAGCTTCTTGCAGTGAATTGGAAACTGTCTGTTTCACTCATATTTTCTAGAAAAGACTGTAAAATTGATGCTAATTCTTTAAGAGTTTGCCAGAATCCTCACGTGAAATCATCCAGGGAGCTTTTAAACTGAAAATTGAGTGTCTTAATAAGCAGGAGGCTATTCAGAATGTCTAGTTCATCTTGGCTGAGTTTTCGAAGTTTATGACTTTCAAGGAATTGATCTATTCGGAGTGGTCCTATTTGTAAGAGCAAATCCATTCGTATTATTTCCTAGCTGTCCCTCCAAGTGCTATAGTACCTATAGTAATAGTCCCTGATGGTACAAACTGCTGTTTGTGCTCTATTTTTGTCCATCTTGCCAGAGGTTTACCAATTTTCTTAAAAACAAGTATTTTGTTTCATTGTTTTTCTCGAATGTTTTCCTATTTAGAATATAACTGACTGTCCTTCTCTGCATTATTTCCTTATTTTGCTTACTTGGGCTTTGCTCTTTTTCCCCGATTGCTTTGGGTAATAACTTAGACTACAGATTTTAAATCTTTTCTCTTTGTCATATGAGAACTTGGTGCCACACAATTTTCTTTCAGCACTGATTTAACTGCATTTCATATATTTGGAAATGCATCTTTTGAGATGTCCTCAAACAATGAGAGTTTTTGTAAGTATGCTGTTCAATTTCCAGTCACAAGAGATGTTGCCAGCTGTGGCGGTGTTCCCCTGTAATGTCATCGCTTGGCAGTCTGAGGCAGGAGGATCACCACAAGTTCAAGGCCAGCCCAAGATGCATGGTGAGTTCAAAGTTAGCCCCAGCTATGTAGCAAGAAGGAAGAAAGCTAAATATGGGATGTAGTATTATTGTTTTGTCCTTTCTTAGGAGTCTAATACTAGGCAACTGGTTTAGAAAAACTTAATATGGATGATTCCAGAAGAAACAGACAGTGGCATGAATATGGGGAAACAAAATAAATCAAGAAAGCATTTAACCACGAAGTGAATGCTCGGTCTCAGAGATGAGAGACTCAAAGAAAAAGAGAGATTCAAAGCTAAAAGGAAAGATCCCAGAGCTCTAAAGGAAAGAGAAGTCCCCCGACATTCTTCCTGCTTATACTTCCAGTATAATACACATCAGGGCCCACCTTTTCATATCCTGGTTGATACCAACATAATCAACTTTTCCATCAAAGCCAAATTGGACTTGGTACAATCAATGATGGACTGTCTGAGTGCCAAGTGTATGCCTTGTATAACTGATTGTGCAATGGAAGAAATTAAGAAATCGGGACAGAAGTATCGAGTGGTCCTAAGGATTGCCAAGGATCCACGGTTTGAACGATTACCTTGCACACCTAAAGGGACATGCACAGGCGACTGCTTAGTGCAGAGAGCAACTCAGCACATTGTGGCCACAGCAGACCAGGACGTTAAATGGAGAATCTGGAAGGCCCCTGAGCTCCTATCATATACACGTCTAATCAAGATACAACACTGAATGGATGCCAGGTGATTATGGAGCCCTCGGTTCTGATTCTTACAAGACAAAGTTCCTCTGCCTCCCTCCAACCAACTTTTCATTTTCAGTTCATTCCGCATGCTATAGCATGAATTATTCACCCACTTGCTGCATTATCAGCTGAGTATGGTTAAATAAATTCACTTTTTAATGCTTTCTGAAAAAAAAAAGCTTAATATGACACCAAGTATGAAATTAAAAAATTTGGAAAGCAATAAATCATTTCTCTTAAACAGCTACATAAAAAAGTGTTATCACTGGGATGATCTAAAGATAAGTGAGTTCCTGCTTAGGCAGATGCAGGGGCCAGGATTTTGATCCCTGGGCCTTTTTTAAAATTAATTTTATTGAGAAACAAAGAGCAATGATACAGTTTCAAAATTAATTAGCAGGACAGTTTGAATAATTAATGAATTGCATATTTTTGTCTTTGTAGTTGTTATTCATAGTACCAGATGCAGACATGATATCCTGTCCAAACAGTATTAGTGCAAATCTTTCTTCTCATTGAATTAACAGAAAGTAGTTGTATGTCTATCTTAACTATTTTGTATATACAGATACAAAATGGCCCTTCATTTTCATCCTCTTTTTTTGCTTAGTTTTATAAAAGATGGGTATTCCCTTGCCATTTAAATATTGTGGGTGTGTGAATTCAGCAAAATAATAGGGTACACTGAGACAGCAATTGGAGACTGGGTGTGGCGGTGTGCATCTATAATCCCAGCACTTGGGAGGCTGTAAATAGAAGGATCACTATGAGGCCGATCTAGGCAGTGAGACCCTGAAGACCCTATAGACTCTATAGTAAATACAATAAATAAATAAATAAAAAGATAAGTGAGCTAATCACTGTCTAAGTGGCATTAAAAACAACATGGGTTTATCCAGGACAGAAAATAAAATTTAAGCTTTTAAAAATCTATACAAATAAAAACTAGTAGTAAAAAGACAGACCCTTCTTGTGAACTGTGCTAGGCATCTTATAAAGAAAGAAACTCTATCACCAGTACCAACTATATAAGCCTCCATAACTTTGTCTATGTTTTGTTTTCATGTATTTACTTTTTAACTTTCTACAAAGCTTTATTCCAGAGTCAGTCCCTGGCAGCTGCCTTTCTCATAGCAGCCAGCACATTGCTCAGCGCCTCACACTTCCTCTTGGTGCACATGTGCGTCCCCACCCTTTTCTTGATGAACTTGAGGGTGCGCTTGTCCTTGGAGACCTTGAGCAGCTCATGGCGCCACTCACAGGGGGTGAAGTCACACACCTCCCCAGCCATGTCCCACATGAACGTGGTGTGTTTGGCGAGACATCCGCAATGGCACTGTGCCTCGGTTTGCTCACATTCTTAGTCACCTTGTGCCCTTGTTGAGGCCCATGGCCAAGGGATAGCGGAGGGCCATGCTTACTGTTCTTTGATGCTTGCTGTGGCCTAAGCTTGTCCATGTTTAACACTGGAACCATATGGCGAGCACTATCACTACTGCTCTGTGCATTTTTAGCAGCTCAGCATATCTAGGGAAATTTTGTCTTGAAACTTTCAAAGAATGATCAGAGCTACACATTTGTGCATAACTAAGGATGAGGTGGTAGAATGATTAACTCTATTAGCTCTCAGCGAGCTGATCTTGATTAATTCTGAATTTCTGAATACACACTTAGTATTTAGCTACCCCAAATACAAATGGTTAAAGATAAATGCACAATAGAACTGGTTTTATAGCTTTTAAGTTACCCTACCTCTTCCTATCAAAATTAGGTGGGCTTAACACATTAGATCTATGGATGACAGGAATTAATCCCTCTCAAACCTCAATTCTATTTTATTTTTTCTTTTTTATTTTTGCTTTATTGAGGTACAAATATCAATGAGATAGTTTTAAGATACCTTGATAGGATGGATTTGATAAATTAATACATTGCAAACTGTTTTCATAATGTTTTGGTAACATAGAAGGTACATACATGATAGTATACTTACAGATATTATTACACCATATGTCTCTCATCAGTAGAGTGTAGCTCTTTGCGTATCTTATTTTTTATACCTGAATTACATAAAAGATTCAATAATTAATACTTTCTATCTTGTTATTTTCCTAGTGGTTGTCCATAGTACTAGAAGCTGACATAATATCCTGTCCAACCACCATTAGTGCAAATCTTGACTCTCATAGAATTATGTAGAAGCATGGTGTATCTATCCCAACTGTACTGTCCATACACACACATCATGATTCTTCCTTTCTATACCCCTTCGTTTGTCTACACTGGTCAGAGATGGCACTCCATTGTCATTCAACTAACTTAGGTGGTTGAACTCGACAACACAATCCAAAACAGTCCAGCATTCCACAACAATAGGGAGTTATCCGAAGAAGTTGTTGACCATAGCCATTTATAGCTCAACTTAATATTATGGCCCCGCAATGTATACTTCATTTTTATACTTTTGTGCTGGATGGTTAAGACCTAGATAGAGCAAGACTTATATACCAACACATGTACTTTATGTTTTTTATGAGGTCAGTGAAGTCCCCCAAGGGTTTATCTTGTAATCCTGTACATTATTCTGTAGATCCTTTGTCTGTGTCATCCATGTGGATGAGTCATGGCCAATGCTTGACCAGTTTGCTCTCTGTGAGAGCCTGAGAGAAAGGTTTCTCTCCATGTGACTCTCCCCAGGCACACTATAGAACTTCAATCTCTTTCCTCTGTGGCTCCACAATCTCCTTGTTCAGAAAATTTGGGGCTCAACTGAGTTTCATGATATTACAGCACAGGTTCTCCTATGTCCTGAGTCTTCACTGACCTTGAAAGGCTGGAGGCAAGTATAATACTGATTCCAAAACCAGGGAAAGACATAACCAAAAAGAAGAACTATAGGCCAGTATCCCTCATTAACACAGATGCAAAAATACTCAATAAAATTCTGGCAAATAGAATACAGCAAATCATCAAGAAGATCATACACCATGACCAGGTAGGATTCATCCCAGGGATGCAAGGATGGTTCAATATTGAAAATCTATAAATGTAATACACTATATTAATAGACTGAAATCTAAAAACCACATGATCATCTCAATTGATGCAGAGAAAGCCTTTGACAAAGTCCAACACTCATTCATGTTCTAAGGTCCTACAGAAAATTGGAATAGATGGACTCTATCTTAACTTGATAAAAGCCATCTATGACAACCCAAAAGCTCATATAATCCTAAATGGGAAAAACTGAAATCTTTTACTCTTAAATCAGGTACAAGACAACGATGTCCTCTATCACCCCTCCTATTCAATATAGTCTTGGAATCCTTAGCAACAGCCATTAGAAAAGAGGGAGAAATAAAGGGAATAAGAACAGGAAAAGAAGAAGTTAAATTATCACTATTTGCAGATGACATGATACTTTACTTGGAAGACACCAAATATTCCACCAAGAAACTACTAGAACTGATACAGAAATTCAGTAGCATAGCAGGATACAAAATCAACACTCAAAAGTCAATAGCATTCCTCTACACAGATAACAAACACACTGAAAAGGAAATAATAGAAACAATGCCTTTTACAATAGCACCACGGAAAATGAAATACCTTGTAATTCACTTAACCATGGAAGTCAAAGATCTTTTCACAGAAAATTCCAACTCCCTAAGAGAAGAGATTATAGAGGATTTCAGAAAATGGAAAGATATTCCATGCTCCTAGATGGGAAGAACCAACATCGTGAAGCTGGCCATACTCCCAAAATTGTTGTACAGATTTAATGCAATCCCTATCAAACTGCCACCAACATACCTCCCAGACATAGAGAAATCAATCCTAAAATGTATTTGGAACCACAAACGACCTAGAATAGCAAAGGCAATCTTGGCCAATAAAGACAAGGCAGGAGGCATCACAATTCCTGACTTGAAATTATACTACAAAGCCACTGCGATAAAATCAACATGGTACTGGCAACAAAATAGACCTCAGGATCAATGGAATAGATTAGAAGGTGCAGAAGCATCTATGAGCACACTCAGCAATCTCATCTTCGACAAAGGGGCCAAATATACTCGCTGGAAGAAAGACAGCCTCTTAAACAAATGGTGTTGGAAAACTTGGCTGTCTACATGCCGAAAACTAAAACTTGACCCAGCTCTATCACCATGCACTTTGTTAAAGTCAAGATGGAATAAAGATCTAAACATTAAAACATAAACAATCTCCTGGAAGAGAAAGTAGGAGGAACTTTGGAAGACATAGGCGTAGGTAAAGAGTTCATGAACAAAAATATATTTGCACAGGAAACACTTGAAAGAATTCTTCCTCCTTTTCTCAAGGGGAGTTTTGCCACCAACAAATTCTTAATTTACCTTCATCTTGGAAATCTTTAATTTCCCTTTATTCTTTTTATCTTTTATTTATGTATTTGGTACAGGGTCTCACTATGCAACTCAGTCTCCTAGTGATCGTCCTGCCTCAGCCTTCCCAGCACTGAGATTATAGGTATGTGTCACCACGTCAGGTTTCAGCTCAGAACAAGCCTTCACAGCATATGTTGCCAGGGATCAAACCCTGTCCTTGCACTTGCCCGGCAGGCACTTAGACCACTGAGCTATCTCTCCAGCCCAATTTCCCTTTATCCTTAAGGAGAATTTTACTACTACGGTTGATATCTTTCTTTTAATGATTAAAACTACCTGACCGGGCTGGCGGTATAGCTCAGTGGACTAAGAACTTGCTTAGGTGCAGCGGCCAGGGTTCAATCCCTGCTTCCGCTTGCCGCGCCGGCCCCACTTTCGGGTGCGCTGAGCTGGCGATGGAGTCCGGGTGTGGTGGCACGCGCCTGTAATCCCAGCCCTAGGGAGGCAGAAAGCAGGAGGATCACTGTGAATGTGGGCTGCATAGTGAGACCCAGTGTACAAAAAAAAAAAAAAAAGGAAAGAAAGAAAAACTAAAACTACCTGACCACCTCCTTCTGGTCCCCACAGCTTTGGGTGAGAAAGTCACTATTTGCAGGATGGCATGGCATTCCCTTGTTAGTAATATGTCACTCTTAGGGCTGGCAAGATAGCTCAGCGGACTAAGTGCCTGCTTTGGCAAGTGCAAGGACTGGGATTCGATCTCTGGGACTGTGTGCCCCCCCCCCAGCACGTTTCACTCTTATGATTCCTTTGAAAATTTCTTTTTCACCTTCAGTTTTTTGAAGTTTCATTATGATGCGACTTGGCGTATATTTCTTTGGGTTTATTCGACATGAGATTCCCTCAGTAACTTGAATCAGCAGGCCTAAATCTTTTCTGTAAAATTTGTGACATTTTCAAATATTTTTTCAGTCCGCTCTTTCTCCTCCCCATTGGGCACTCCTATGACATAAATGCTACATGCTTTGTTACTGTCGCAGTTTCCTGAGGGTCTATACATTTTCTTTTTTAAAAAATTCTATTTTCTACTGAGACAGAATCAGCTCTGTTGATTGATTCTCCTACTCATTATCTGTCCTCTATCAACTTTGTTAATGCATACAGAAAGCGAGCTTAAATTTTTTTAATCTTTGGTTCTCTGGCTTTATAACTTAAACCTCTCCTTTCACAACTTCCACTTCTATGTCTAGATATTTTTCTTTTCTGTTTCAAGAGAGGTTTCAGTTATTTCTTGATGTCCTTTTACAAAGACTTCTTGAATTTCTTACAGGGAACTCCAATATTTGCTTATCTTCTTTCATTCAGGTCATGATTTTCCAGGCTCTTTGTGCAACAAGCAATTTTAGATTGCATCCTGGACATTTGGCTGTTGTGTTAAGAGGCCTGAGGCCTATTTATATCATTTACTTTAGCAGGAGGTCAGCCTGTTTGTGTTTAACAGAGAGGCCCTCTTTATAACTTGGCTGCAGTTCTGATTCCAATTCAATTTTCAGAACCTTGAAGACGCTATGCTGAATTGTGGAATTTATCTGCAGCCCCTGGGGAACCTTCCCAGGCTGGGCCACTGACACAGTACTTTAAGGCACAGAGTCACACAGGAATGAAGAGCACTACCCAGCATGAGACACCCAGGTGCTGTCATTACCTCATCCCCCGGCATCCCTGGGTTTGCAGGGAAATTTCAGATTTTGCCCACACAGAGGCTTCGCAGGCTGAGTCCTTTGTAGGGGATCCACTGTGTCAGTGCCCCAGGTTTACCTGGTATCTCTTCATGGGAAAAGGGATTCTCAGGCCTATGTACTCTCCCTAGCCAAGTGCTACTCCGCGCTAGTGATTCTGGGTTCATCTTGTATTGCTGGCAGGAGTCTCTCTGCTTCAAGTGGAGGAACAAGATCATCTGGGGCCACCTTCTGTTTGTGAAGTTGGAAAACAACAAACCTTAATTTCCATCTTACCTCAGGTCAGAAAAGTGTGTAAGACCCATTGCTGCTTTGTAGTTCCACCAGTGCCCGGGTCCCTAGCAGCACACGTTGCTCTTCGGAGGTTTCAGGGTGCTCCTCAGGCTGCCCTTTCAGGTATTCCCAGGGATGGTACTGCTAGTTTTCAGATCAGAGCAGAAATAAATACATCTGTACTGCCTTGAACAGAGCACAGACCCTTGTGCTGTTTCTCAGAGGTGTGAGCTTCAGTTGCCTCCTCTGCTGTTAGCAGCCTGACCTGAACTCCAAGTCCTGTCTTACTTTTGGCTCAGCGTCATCCACACTAACTGCTCCATAGTGGCTCTTGCATAAATATTTGTCAAATGAGTGGATGGATGAACTTCTCAAAGGGCTCCCCGCCAAAGTTGTTATTTTTTTCATGGAACTACAAGACACCTAGACAGGTGAACATTGCCAATGTGTATTGGTCTTCTGATTCCCCTTTCCTGGCCCCATCTTGCACAACCTGTCTCCCCATAGCACACAGATGCACACGCTCTAAGTTCTCTCCATCCCAGCCCTCTGGGCCATTTGCTCTCCTGCCCACCTCTGAGTGGAGCGCACCTGGAGTTTCCAACCCCCACTCAATGAGATCAAGACTTCTGAGGTCTCCCCTTGGCTCCGTTCTCATTCAGCTGTGTTCTTCCCTCTTCTCCAGTCTCTTTGGAGCCTTTCTTTACACAAACTTCTTTTGACTGAATGACTGGTTGCTTTTTGGTCAACCCAAACTTTGACTAGCTGAGCACTCTTTTTCATAGTAAGAGAACATTATTCTCACATTCTCCTGCCACCCTTCCCATGACCCTGACACTGACAGGAAACAGCTCACACTTTAACTAGCCCTAGATTTCTGCTCCATCGCAGACTTTACATTCCTAAGAGCATGGATTTGCTCAGTTATGGGTATATTATTGTCCCTGTCCATTTTAACAGACAGAGGAAAATGTGAATAGAGAGAGAATCAATACAGGCCATGTTCAGGAACCTCTCCAGTTGGAGGTAGACAAGCCTCCCTGAAGTCATTGAACCTATTCTGAAACAAGGTTGAAAACAGGAAGTACTTGTATCCCCTTTTTTTAAGTTTTGTCAGAGATGGGTATTCCACTGTTATTTCAATATTATAGGTATGTGAATTCAGCAAAATAATCCAATATAGTCCAGTAGTCTATAATAGTAGTGGTTTATCCATAGGATTGGCAATGTCAAAAGATGTTGACTTGAGCCCTTCACAGCTCAGCATATTAATATGGCTTTACTTTTTATACTTCGTTTTTATACTTTTCTGCTGGATAGTTAAGACCAAGATAAAGCAAGACCTATATAACAAGAAACATAGCTTTTGTATCTGCCAAGGTCAGTCAAATCCCCTCAGGATTTACTCCGAATCCCTGTGCCGCAGTTTGCAGAACCTTTGTCAGAGTCAGCTATGTGGGTGAGTCACAGCCATTGCTTGACCAGTTTGCTCTCTGAGAAAGCCTGGACCATTTTGCATCTGTATATTCAAATTAGTTAGGATAGATATACAGCTACTTTCTCTTAATTCAATGAATAGAAAGATTTGTGCTAATAATGTTGTGGACAGGATATCATGTCTGCATCTTGTACTATAAATAACCACTAAGAAGACAACAATATGCAATGTGTTAATTATTGGAACTGTCCTACTAATCAGTTTTGAAACTGTCTCATCGCTATTTGTTTCTCAATAAAGTTACTAAAAAAAAAAAAAGAAAAGAAAAGAAAAGAAAGAAAAGCAGGAAGCACATGAGACCAGAGGGCACATGCTTTCATTTCCTGGGGAAGGGCTGCACCAACAAGAGCAGAGATACATGAAGTTTGGTGAAGCTCCTATTAGATTCATTGGTCAAGCTGTGATCAACTCATAATGTCTGTCATGATTTGGGTGTGAGGGGGGAGGAGTGCAAGCAGATAGGCCCCGTGCTTGGTGAGCCGTTCAGTACCCCTCTGCCTTTCAGCAGCAGTGCTCTATAATGAACCTTAGCATTAGAAACAAAGTAAAGAGATCGCCCTTGACAAAAACATTGTTACTGAGACCTTTCATAGACTTCACCTATTTCAAATAAACTCAAGGTTAATTTCTGGTTCATTACCTGTGTTCCTGATCTGATGACAGCTACATTAGCAAAATAAAAACCCTTTACATTTTTTTTTCAGGCTAAAGATGTAAAACATTCCTTTTACTCATGTTCAGAAAACTTTCTGCTAGTGCTTCTGTAAATAATCCTTTTATGTCTTTTGTGTTGTCTCCTGCTGTTTCATTGACACCTATTATTCTTGTATTATTTTTCTTTGCATCATTTTATAGCTGCTGAATTATTTCCCAGTTCCTTGTTAGTTTTAAGATATATTTTATTTCATGTTCATTAGCTGCAACACTGTCTTTGAGGTCTGAAAGTCTATCTTCAGTTTCATTCAAGCAGTTTTACCAGCTTTCAATGGAGTTCTTAATTTCATGGATAGCTGTTGGACTCTGTTTCATGCATTTTGGTTCTTTCCTCTATTGTTCTTTAAGTGTCTCCATCGTTTATTTCTATTCTCCTCTGTTTTTCTATCTAGGTCTTCTTTAGCTGTGATCAATTCTTTCATGGTTGTTGTCCTTTCTTTTTGGACCTGAGACATTATTTCTTCTATAGCCTGATGGCCTTGTTTCTTTACTGCAGTAAAAAAAAAAACAAGAGATTTCAGGTGTGTGATTTCCAAGCTCTTGGATGGCATTGTTTCCTAGATTTGTTCTGGGTGAGCTAAAGGACTGACATTGCCTTTTGCTCCTTCGTTTTGGCATTTTTGAATCTCCTAGTAATCCCCAAGACAGAGTCCCACAGGCTTCCCAGAGTCCACCGAAGTTCTTAAATGGTTCCAGGAAACCTCAGTGCCTGTGTGCGCTGGGCCCTCAGATCGTAACTGTGTCCCACAGGCTGCTCGGAGTCCACCTAAGTTCCTAAAAGTTTCAACCAGCCCTGAAAGAAGCTCTGTGCCTACACACTGAGGGCTAAGGAAGGTCAGAGATTGCCAGAGTCCAGTAGGCTGTCCAGAGCCCACCAAACTTCTTTGAAACATTCCTTTCAGTCTGGAAATGAATTTTTATTTCTATAAACAAGACTAAAAATGAGGAAAACGTGCATTGTGGCCCTCTTGCTATACGGTTTAGCCTCACTGACACTTCCATCCATCCCAGGAATTCCAAACTGTTGGACTTATACCTAAGATATCACCCCCAAATCCAATGTGTTTGAGAGGTGATTGTATGTTGGGAATGCTGTCCTTCATGGAGCAATCTGTTGATAAGTTCAGCAGCTGACCATGTAGCTAGGAGGTGGGGCCTGGTCAGAGGTGGTTACTGGCTGCATGAATGGAAGAGTTCTAGTTGTCCAGATTGTCCCCAGTTCCTTCCTTCTCCCTCCGCACCCTGTAATCCATGGGATGAGCAGCTGTCCTATTCTAAGACCTTCACTCATGCTGCTTTGTCCCAGAGCCAACAGACCATGGAAGAAATTAATGACCCAAAATAAGCTTATCCTTTTTTTTTTTTTTTTTTTTTTTTTTTGGTGGAACTGGGGATTGAACTCAGGCCCTTGTGCTTGCCAGGGAAGTGCTTATTCCACTGAGCCATCTCGCCAGCCCCTAAGCCATCTCGCCAGCCCCAGCTTATCCTTTAAGTTGTGGGTGCAGACACTTTGTCCCAGGATCTGAAGTGCCAAACACACCCACTTTTCCACAATGCTCCAGCTCCCTCGGGACTGGCTCTTTCTCCAAAGTCATCTCATTACCACCACCCATGCCAAGAGTTCCTGACTATCATACTGAAGACTGTCAGACTTCACTGTGCTGTTACATTTGTTCACTTAGAGGTCAGTATCTGTTTAAATGGGAAATGTTATGTGTGGAAAGACTCTAACGGCATCACCCCCCCCCCCAGGTAGAGAACAATAGCTGACAGAACCTGGCCACATCCTCTTCCTGGCCCTGGAAGGTCTCAGGATTTGTGCTGGTTTTGGTTTTGTTTTTATTATCTGCCCTTCAGATATCACCAAAGATTTCCTTGCGCTATAATATACAATGTTCTTATGTGCCAATTTCACGTCCCTAATGAGATTACAAATGCTAAAAGGGAAAAGGTATGCTCATTACTCCTTTGCAATTCTGTTCTTTCCTACCCTTTCCAGCATGCCACACTCCCCTATCCTTCCCCATACCTGCAGCCAAGAATTGGGCAGCATGACACAAATGAAGGTGCCACCATTTATTGTGCAGTGCTATCTACCCTCTCTGAGCTAAGCACTATACCTTTATTACAATCCAAACCACCATGTGGTCATGGAATTATTATACCCATTTTATATATCAACAAACTGTAGTTCAGTGAGTGAAAGCAATTGCATAACCCAGCTGGGAACATCTAGGATCTGAGCTCCGCTCTGCCCTTCTTTAAGCTCACGTGCCTTTTGATTCGTGACAGTCTATCTATAAGTAGGGATCAAGCCTGACTATCTGCCACGATCTACAAGTAGCTGCCAGTACCAGCATGGCTTGCAGTCAGCTTTTGGACAGAGAGTAAAGGCCAGAGAAGAGGAGCTGGAACAATGGTATCTATGTGGTGTGATTTTGCCCTCTGGGAGATATTTTTCAAGTCTAGAGACGTTTTTGATTGCTAGAACTGAAAAAGGGAGTGCTATTGAAATGCAGTGAGTAGGACCTTGGAAGAGTTTCAAACATCCTACTGTGCACAGACTAGAGAGACTAGAGAATTATTTTGCCTCCAGGGTTCCTACAGCGGAGGCTGAGAGCCCCTGAGGAGGGAGACCCCCACCTACCTGCAAGCTACTTCCCTGATGGCTCCCATGGAAAACCTTAACTGGGCTTAGATTATGGTCATGCGTTTCACAGCTAGTTTGAACTCATTTTATTTCATTCCCTGAGCCTCATAATCCTCTCCTGATTTTGAGGCCCATCTTTAACATTCCTTATTATTTGTAAAGAATGATCATGTAAGCAATTCCTAACTCTCTCCTTCTTATCTAAGGTAAAAGAAGCATGCTAGCTGGGGCGAGATTATCCATAGGCTTGGAGTTATACTCAGCCCAAACTCTTCTGACCTCCTGCCAGGAGACTATTTTAATATTTCTCAGGGTAAGAGCATTTAGGGAAGGAAATTGTCTCTCACATTTCAAAATGCAGCCTTCAGTTTAATTTGTATAAACCATTTTCTCCAGTTACTTCACAACCAGGTAGCACATTCTAACTAAGCCAACCATCATCTCACCACCAGAAGAATGCTTGAGTAGCTCCAACAAATCTGTAGACTGATGCTATTTTTCAAGTCAAGCAGTCAGCCCCTGGAAAACTAACTCCTAAGAACTTCAGCCACATGGGTCACTTAATTAGCATTTAGGGATGGCTCCACCAAAAGAAATCAAGGACTCTCTAAGTCATGTGTTACAAAACTAAAAAGGTCAGGAGAGATGATTGCAGGCAAAGCTGGATCCGGGTGTCCAGCAAGGGCTGCCGGGCATTGTTTTCTCAATCTATACCACTGCAAGTTCTGATCCAAAAGAAAAAAAAGGGCACGCCCCTTGCCTAACAGCTAAATTAAAGCCAGAGTGTGTTTCTGAATGGATCATACATGCCCCTTTGTGAGCTCACAAGACGCTCCACCTTCCTAGGGCTTCTCTACTGCTGCCAAAAGGAGACCAGGAAGGTGAACTGCAGAGGCCAAAACAACAGTGACCAAGTCAGAGTAAAAACTCGCCTTACCACTCAGTAAAGGCTTGAATCTGAAGAACCAAGCCCACAATAGGAGTCCTCTCCGGAGGGATGAGCCTGGCTTTTTCTCACAGGGTGATTGTGGAGAGCCCACGTTTCCTCTGGGAACCCTCAGTCTCCCCCGCTGTGGAATGTATTTCTCTGCAGAGGCCTTCCGCACCTGCCTGAAGTTAGAGACCAAATGTGCTGCCAAGTGCGGCAGCAGCAGAAGGGCGAGCACAGGGACAGCAGTGTTTTTCTGTTGCTTCGCATCTTTCTTGCTAGTTCCAGCCACATCATCACTTGGAAGATTTGCTGGGCTCATACATTTCAAACAGCATAAATCAGTCATTTGAGTAGGCTTGCAGGAATACCCCTCTAGGGGTGGGGAGATAGCTCAGTAAAATAAGTGCCTGCCTGGCAAGTGAAAGGTCCTGAGTTCAATACCTGGTACTGAAAAAAAAAGAATGCCCCTCTATACCCAAAGGGTGCAGTGCCAAGGACAGCAGCCTGAAGGAGCCCTCCAATGCCTGACAAAGATGGACAAGATAAAGGAATAGAGGGGCACATGTGTGCCAGGGAAAACAGATATATCTCTTCCCTATATGGGAAAATTGGGCGCAGTGTGGAACTGTTATCAATATGATGACAAAATTATATTCTTTGCTGAAAGGATGAAACCTGTCATTGTCGATGTCATCCACTGATGTGGCCCATCTTGGGCACACACACTGGTCAGGCTCTTGGCATTCCTGACCAGAGTTGGCTAGAAATACCCAGATGTCTATCATAAAAGCAGGGTAAGTGTGAGCGATGCACATGTCATTTATGAGGGCTGCAATTGTGTGACCAAACAGTGCATGCGCGAACCTGAGCAAAATCACTTCTCCTGTGTCTGCGCTGAAAGACGTGGTGTTTCTCCAGAAAGTGACAGAGCATTAAACTGTGAAGCCTATACTTTCTCACAGTGGAGACCCATTACTCAAAAGTTAAGGGTGACAACATGTGCTTACGTGTGAACCAGAGCCTTCGTGCTGAGGTGGTCATTAATAAAATAGAAGAAAGAAAGCATTTTGAATGTACTCCAAAGATAGAGACCGATGATGTGCGTAAGAGGTTAAGAGCGTAGAAGACTGAGTAAGAAGGTTTAACACAAAATGAATCCAAGTTCTGAAAGGTGATCAAAAAACAGTGGGGAGAAGTACTATTAACAAGCTAAGGCTACCAACTTTCAGACTTAGGATATGACACACACGCATCAGGGGAAACTGCAGAAACCCAGAGAAAATGAAATAGGCAGTAATAATGGGGCAGGAGATGGGGACATAAAGGTGTGACTGGGCATGACCTGCCCATTGCAGAGATTCGTTAACCACAGGCACAGAGCATCCGCCCTCAAGCCTGGAACCTGATACCTATATTCTAGCACAAGATCAAGCCAGACAGTCTGGATCCAATTTCAGCAAGAAGATATAAGAGATGGCGGCCATGACGGTCACAGCCTCTGCACTCTTGTTCTTGCACTGGCCTGTCCCGCATGCAGGGTCAACCTTTTTCTGTCACAGCAACCTTTTCTCATTGAGAACATTTTTCTTCTTCCTTTTGTCCTAAAATAAATGCTAGACTTTTACATTGCACTAACTGTTCTGCCCCGTTCTTTGTACAGGAAAGTCAGAGCCTGGAAAGTGCTGCTGGTCACTCTAGTGCCTGGTGACAATAAGCATACATTGCCTGAGAAGTCACAACCTTGATAAAAACTTGGGTCTCACCAGCCAGGATGCTGGGTGGCATGAAGGACTCAGACAAGTTGTAGTAAAATTTGAGATCCATTACCAAGGAAAGAATTTTTTTAAAATGATGGTAAAATAAAAGAGCAAACAGAAATAGACACCTAAAAAATGGGAACCTGAAAAGTTCCTTTAAAAGCTGAGTCCTAAAAACTATATTTTGGACAGAAGAAAAAGTCTTTCTGATGATAACCTGATGTAAGAAATGAAGAGTGTTTGACAACTGTTTTGTCCTAAGGAACCCGGATGCCTGACCCATCCCCCTCTACCTCCAGACCATGCCATTGGGAGACAACAACCAATCATAGGACCCAAATTAGGATGCACATGGAAGACAGGCAAGGCTCACAGGAGTGAAAAATCATTGCTGGGACAAATATCAGACACTCAAACAGGGGGTTTAGCTCACAGTTATTGGAGGTTTCAAGACACTGGAGGAGAGGTTGGGGTGTTTCCATGTCCAAGATGGCCCTCTCCACACCTCTGAGAAACCACAGGCTAGCCAATTTAATGGTTCTCACCTCTCTGGCCCTGTCTCTCAAGCCACTTGCTACTTCTCTAGCTGTGTCTGCCCCTCCGTGAGGCTTCAGGGTTACAACTAGATACAAACCCTAATGCACCTGATGGACAGGCAAGACTCACAGGAAAGAAAAGTCTGAAGCACGAGACAACAGACGCTAAGCTAGGTGAGCCAATGTTGTGGTTAGCAACAAGCACGCATGGAATAGAAACTGCTAGGCGGGACTCTCCTCTCTTTTCTATATTATTTTATTTTATCTTGCTTTGTCTTTGTTTTTATGTTACTTTCTTTTCCTTTTCTTTTTCAAGGTTTTTTCTTTTTCTTTTTATTCTCTAATCCCATCCACCAAACCCAGAGACAAGTTCAGATAATCCCTTGAGTAATCCTTCATTCTTTCTTTTCTAACTATGCCCTACCTATGCAAATCTTGCAGGACCATCCTTTGCCCCTTAGCCTTGGTTCTACTCTTTCCTAGTTCTCTCTCTCTCTTAGACACCATCCTCCCTAAATTTCCACACCACGATCTACTCTAACTATGGGAAACACTTTTCATACAAACTCTCAATTATAATTGGCTCAGTTATATAATTGCTGACTTTGATCCAATGGTCTAAAGTACAAAACCAATAGTTACCACAGGTGGTCAAATTGTGCTTAATGCTATGATTAGTGCTGATTATACTACTGTAGCTAGGATAGCATATTGTTCTAATCGATTGTTCTCACTTGTATGACAAAATTGGGAAGCTCTGGGGTAATAACCTCACCACAGCTCTATACCAAAAGGCTTGGAGCTAGGGGCTGAGCCAAATAGTAACCAAATAAATATTTTTTAAATAGAAAATGACAAAATGAAGTAGTAAAATGAAATATCTGATTTCCAGCCCATCCAGAACAAGTATAGGAGACATTGACATAGAAGAAATTAGAAGTCACAGGCCTAAAATTTCTGAAATGACAGCAACTGAAGTAAGGAAAACGTCCATGAGGCTATAAAGGAAATCAGATCAAGAAGTCTTTCAGGTTAAAAGAAAGGCAGCTATAATGAAAGAATTTCTGAGCATGTGTAAAGAAAACATAGACAAAAGAATAAAGGAGCACAGAAAATGCTACAAACATTGAAAGAAAAATATAGAAAATGACTAAAACGCATGAAACAGATATCAAAGAGATGTTCAGGAAATTTAAAATTCCAGTGAAAGCTGGCAAAAGCACTTGAACAAACATAAAGATAGACTTAAAGACCTTGAAGACAGAGTTGTAGCTAACAATCATGAAAAGAAAAACCTATTTAAAATTACAAGGAATAATAAGAATTCAATAGCTGTAAGTTCATGCAAAAAGGGGCTGCAGAGATATCTCAACAGTCTAAGTGCCTGCCTAGGAGGAGACTAGGCATGGTGGTGCATGCCTGTAATCCCAGTACTAGGGGGGGCTGAAACAGGAGGATCAATATGAGTCGGAGCTGCATAGTGAGACCCTGTACCAAACACATAAAAAAGACCATGGCAAGGGGCCAGGGAGATGGCTCAGTGGAATAAGTGCTTCCCTGGCAAGTGCAAGGGCCTGAGTTCAATCCCCGGTTGGGCAAAAAAAAAAAAAAAACAGAAAGACCATGGCAAAAAAAAAAATACATATATATCTATATATATCTATATATATAGATATATATATATATGAATGATATTGTCCATGAAAAATCAGGAGTCGACACAAATGACATAAAAAATACTATTTGCAGAAGGAATAGCAGGAAATTTCCCAGGCATGGGAAAAGATTCTGACATATAGCTAAGGGAGGAATACAAAACTCCAATTAGCCATAAGCAAAATAAGCCTACATCCACATAGATATTAATTAAGATCTGAGAAATTCAGCACAAGAACATAATATTAAAAGATGCCGGAGAAAAGAAACATATCACCTACAAAGGAAAGCCCATTAGAGTAACTGTGAACCTCTCAACACAAACCATTAACTCAAGAAGAGTGTGAAGTGCTTCAAGTCTTAAAGCAAACAACTTCAGGCCTAGATTGATGAACCCAGCACAACTATCTTTCACAATTATTGGACGAAAGGGCCAGCTAGAGAACTCTGAGGACTAAAGCTCCTGTCTCGGCAGACACAGGGACCTGGGTCAATCCCGCGTGTGCCATGCCAGCCCTGCCCCCAAGGCATGCTGAGACTGGGCATGGTGAAGCATGCCTGCAATCCCAGTGCTTGGGAGGTTAAAACAACAGGATCACTATGAGTCTGATCTGCACTGAGACTCTGTAGACCTTGTACTAAAATACATTAAACAAATTAATGGAGAAATAAAATGCTTCCATGGCAAAATAAAACAACTGAAGAAATTCACAAGCACTAAGCCAGTCCTACAAAGAGTACTGAAAGATATTCTAAACAGAGATAAAAATGACCATAATTCCAAGAAAAACAACAAAAAGAAAGCACAAAGCAGGGCTAGCAATTAAACAGAGGGGAAAGATAGGGAACCAACAGCAGTAAAATAATGTAGCAAATATAAGCCAATACATATCAGTTATAACCGTCAATGTAAATGGCCTCAGTCCACCAATCAAAGGCTGGAGAGATATCTCAGTGGCATAACCACCTGACTGCAAGTACAGGGCCTGAGTATGATTTCCATTAACAAAAGAAGAAGAAAAAGTGAGAGACAGAGAGAACACCTAAAAAAACAGATTAGCAAAGTGGATCAAGATACAAACTCCATCAATATGCTATATACAATAAATACATTTAACTCAGAAAGAAACTTAGGCACCAGGGGTATAACTCTGTGATACTAGCCCCTGACCAACAAATGCAAGGTCCCGAGTTCAATTCTGAATACCAAACAAAAAAAGCTTGTAGACTGAGAATGAAAGGGTACAAAACAATGCTCCATGCAATAGGAACCCAGAGAAAGCAAGGATAGCTATACTTTTTTGAAGATAATGTGGACTTCAAATCAAGTATGTTCAAAAGTGATATAAAGGTTACTGCATAATAGTTGGGGAAAACTGCAAGAAGAAGAGATAACAATCATAAATGTATATGCATCAAATAAGGAAGCGCTAAGCTATACACGACAAACAGAAATAGACTTCAAAGAGCAGATCATCAATAACACAATTGTAGCAGAAGACCTCAGTAACTCATTGTCACAAAATGATAGATCAACTGGACAAAAAAATCAGCAAAGAATTAACAAAACGTGTGAACAAAAGGACTTAGTAATTGTTTTCAGACTGTTCCACCCAACCTCATCAGAATACACATTCTTCTCAGCTGGACATAGAATATTCTCTAAACTGCACTATATAATAACCCATAAGCATGCTTAAGTAAATGCAAAGAAATTAAAATTATCCCACGCATATGATGTGACCACGCATATAATGTAATGAAATTAGAAATTAATGGCAAAAGAAACTGCCACGTCTCCGTAAACACGTGGGAATTAAATAATGCCCCCCTAAATAACCGAAGGGTCACAGATGGAACAAAGGAAGAAGTTAAACAATATCTACAACTAAATGAGAATGCAGATGACACAACATTCCAGAATTTATGACATTAGCGCTCCTATCAGGAAAGGAGAATGAGCACAAATAACTAACATAATGTTACACCTGAAGTTTTAGAAAAGACAGAGCAAGACAAACTCAATGCCCATACAAGGGAATAAATTACAGAGATCAGAGCAGAAATTTACATAACAGAGATCAAGAAAAAATAAAAGAAATTAATGAATTGAAGAGTTGGCTCTCTGAAAGGATAAATAAAATTCATAAACCCTTATACATTCTCATCCAAAAAAGAAAAAGACTCATAATTGAGCACTGAGAAATGATAAATGTTAAATCACTACAGATTCTGTGAAAATTCAGATCATCAATACCTAATTCAGAGATCTTTACTCTGATAGCATGGAGACTAGAAGAAGTAGACAGGTTGCTAGGTATATATGAATTATTAAGCTGAATCAAGAAGATATAAAAACTCTCAATAATCATATATAAGTTAATCAGATTGAAAGCGCCAAAGATAAAAATCACACGATCATCTCAATAGATATAGAAAAATCTTTCAACAAAGTCCAGCACTCACTCATGACCAAAAGAACCAACAAAAACATTGAAATAAGTATTCTTTACCTCAACCTGATTAAAGCCATCTATGACAAATCAACAGCCAATGTCACACTAAATAGGCACCTGAATGCTTTCAGTCTAAAATCAGGAACAAGACAAGGATGTCTTCTATCACCACTCATTTTCAATATGTTCCTAGAAATATTAGCCATAACAATTGTAGAGAGAAAAATAAAAGGAAAAAATAGGAAAGGAAGGAGTGCAATTATCACTATTCATAGATGAGATAATACTCTATACAGAAGAGCCCAAAAATTTCTAGTTTAATTTAGCTGGATAAAGTCAACACTCAAAAATCAATAGCATTCCTATACATAAACAACAAACTCGCTGTGAGAGAACTGAGGGAAACACACCCTTCATAGTGCAACCAAGGCTGACCAGCCTTGGCACAGAGTTATAAGTGGCACAGAGTTATAAGAAGGTGTTAACACAATAGCATGTGAAATGAAATATGCAGAAATCAATCTAACAAAGGAAGAAAAGCCATACATTGAAAATTACAATACTGCGAAAAAAAAGAGATTGAAGAGGATTTCAGAAAACGGCAAGCTGTTCTTTGCTCATGGATAGGAAGAATCAACATTACGAAAATGGCTACACTCCCAAAATTGTTATACAGTTGGGTGCACTCTTAAACAAAATACCATTCACAGCCCTTATTAATCTAAAGAAAGCATTCTTCAAATTCATCTGGCACCAGAAGAGACCTAGAATAGCAAAGGCAATCCTGGGCAACAAGGGAAAGGCAAATGGTATCACTGTTTCTGACTTGAAATGATAGCACAAAGCTACAGAGATAAAACCAGCAGTTACCGGAAAAAAAAAAAACAACTAAGTATCAATGGAACAAATTAGAAAATGCAGACAAAACTATAAACACTCTGTCACCTTATTTTTGACAAAGGGGCCAAATATATCCACTGGAAGAAAAACAGCTTCTTTAGTAAATAGTGCTGGAAAAATTGGCTTTCTACATGCAGAAGACTAAAACTAGACCCTTGTCAGTCATTGTGCCCTAAATTAATGTCAATAGGGAAGAAAAATTTAAATATTAAAACAGGTCCATATATTGTTTGATTAATTTTGTATGCTTAGGTCTTATAATCTGAGCCATTTCTGGGAAGATAATACTATAGAATACTATAACCATTGTTAATTTCCCATCATCTTGAAGTTCTGTATTATTTCTATTGTTTTTTCTTATTCTCTCTTGAAAATAAAAAGGAAATGAAGAATGAGCAAAGATACCACTAATTCAATGGGCTGATCACAGCACCAATGTTTGTATAAAGTGGTAATAAAAGTAATGTCCAGCAGGCTAGGACAAAGAAAACATATGAGGGGAAATTTATGTGACTAAGGCAGTGCGGAAACCGCTGACACCAAAATGCATAATAAGGGAAGAAGAGTGACCCAGGAAGGAGCCCCTCCTCAAGCCTGCATATTTCAGATGGATGGGAAATGTGTTTAAAATTGTGGGGCTTTGTAAAATTCAGTGTCCTTATTAAAACTGCTAGCATGGCCAGGTGCTATGTTACTCACCTGTAATTGCAGCTACTTACGAGGTCGACACAGAAGATCATAAATTCAAGGTTATCCTGGGCAACTTAGCAAAACACTGCCTCAAAACAAAAAAGTAAAACAGAGCTAGGGATGTAGCTCAGTGGTAGAGTACTTGGCTGGTATGAGCAAGGCCCTGTGCCTAAGACCTAACACTAGAAGAAAAAATAAAAATCTGCTAGTATAACTATTAAATGATTAAGTATGAAATATACATCTACCAAAAGATAGACAGACAGACAGACATAATAAATAGAAAGTCAAGCTAGGTGTGGTGACACATGCCTGTATTTCCAGCAATCAGGAGGCTGAGGCAGGAGGATTGCTGGGAGTCAGAGGCCAGCCAAAGCTATATAGTGAGTTTAAGGCCAGCATGAACTACATGGTGAGAATTTCTCTAAAGAAAAACTGAAGGGAGAGAGAGAGAGGGAGAGACAAAGAGAGAGAGAGAGAGAGACTAATTCAAAAGGAGGTATAGAAAGAGAACAAAGAAACAGAGGACAAGCCAAAAGGCTGCAAGACCAATTTAAGCCTTCACGGTGAATGTAAATAGATCAATACCTTTAGTAAAAGGCAAAAAACTCGCAAACGTAAGCAGAACTCAAATATTAAAAATTCAATATGTATTGTTTATAACAACACACACACACACACACAATTTACCTCAAAGAAGTAGGTACACTAAACATCTTTTCATCACTTTCATGAAACACCAGACACAGGCTACATGTGAAGTAGTTTGCTCAGCACGCAGTATATGAGGCTGGAAGTTCAAAAGGTACAGGAAGGGCTCTCCCCATCCCCATTACACCTGCACTGGCCCCACCCCAAGCTGCATCGCCTCCTGCGGAACACAGCAAGGGAAGTACAGCAAAGGAGTGCATCTCACCCCGGAGCAGAGTGTGCCCCTGGGCCAGCGGGGTTCCTTTTATAGCCGGGCTCTGAGTACTGAAACACTGCCAGGAGAAGCACTTTCCAAGAGCAGACTGCAGCTGACCCCGCCTTGGAAAGGCACACAGCAACGCCTTGTGCTGACTACACCTCCCGCCACCCAAAGCTTTGGAAGACACAGGCGAACACTAGAGCCGTAACCCCCCCCCACACACACACTCACTCTATCAGAAACTATTTCAACACACCTCTCGCAGGATCAAGCAGATCTCGAGTCATTAAAGACTGAAAAAGACCATTAATAATCCTGATTCGCAGATTACATCAGAACATTGAGCTCAGCCAGAGGAGAATGCAAAGCCTTTCCAAGTACAAAGTCTTACCTCATGTTATGCTATAAAGCTAACCTCAAAAACCGCAACAACAACAACAACAGCAGCAAGAACAACAAATGCCAGCATCATCTCCCCTCTCTCTGACCAAAGTACACCAGTTACAAATGTGAGGGAAAGAGAAATAGAAAAAGCACATGTCCAGGAAATGTTTTAAATGAAATTAATGTATCAAAGAATAAAAAGCCATTCAAATAAAAATGCTGGTAATTGAACCTGTGGAAGGCAACTAAACAGCATTGCAAGAGAATTATACCCTGAATAGAAATACGAAAATTGGGGCCAAGGAGATAGCGCAGTGGAATAAGGGCTTGCCTGGCAAGCGCAAGGGCCTGAGTTCAATCCCTGGAAAAAAAAAAAAAAAAAAAAAGAAAGAAAGAAAAGGAAAATCATCAAATCAAGGAACAAAGCAGTCAGCTGGTGATTTAGAAGGGAAAAACATGGTGGCTGGGGACATACCTCAGTAGTCTAAGCACTTGCCTGGGAAGCACAAAGATACGAATCTGGTGCCTCACACTGCATGCTGTGTCATGCCCAGAACCCTGGGCATGCTGGGCCAGCCCTGAAACTGGGCATGGTGGCACACGCCTGTAATCCAAGCACTGGGGAGGCTGAGACAGGAGGATCACTACAAGTCTGAACTGTACAGCAAGACCCTATGACGAACAAATAAATGAATACAAATTTAAAATGGAAGGGGAAAGCTTGAAGATAAAAACAATGGAAAGCAAGACATAATTAAAATTAAAGTAGTAAAAGTAGAAAGCCAATATGTAAGATGTAAGATCGATAAAACTACATATTGGAAAAGAGCAAAACAAAATTTTGTCAATATTAATCAGTGAAAACATCACAGAGATGAACAGTATTAGAAAAGATTGCAAAAGATGCCACATGTATTAAATTAATAGATTGTTATGGATAACTTTTGTCATTAAACAAAAAATGTTTATGAAATACATAAATTCCTAGATACATATAACCCATGAAACTTGACTCAAGAAAAGAAAATAGAAATAATATTATAGCTATTTATAAAGCCATACTAATAGCTTAACATATTAAGGAAACACTTGTCCAGATAGTTTTATAGTCAAGTCCTAACAAATAGATAGGAACAGATAATTCCAAATTGCAAAAACTCTTCCAGAGAAATTTTTTTATTAGGCCAACCTATACTTGATTCTAAACAAGATAGGGACAGTGTAACAAGACCATTGATTTCATCAGTGTAAGTGAAAAAAAAAAAAGAAGAAGAAAAGAAAATATTGGCAAACCAAATTCAGAAACAAAAGCAATGAAACAGCATTACCAATTTGAGTTTGCCCCAAAAATGTACCATTGATTTAATATGGATGGTAAATCAATGTGATTCATTATGTTAGCACATTAAAAAGTCCTACATGATTGTTTTCATAAATGCATGCACAAAACAACCCATAAAAATCAATCCCCAGGGCCAGCCAAATAGCCCAGTGGATTAAAGCCCCTGCAAGCAGGCACAGGGCCTGGGGTTTTGATCCCTGGACCTGCCGTGTGGGCCCCACACCCGGGACAGGTTCACACAATTGAGACTTGGTATGGTAGCACACTCCTGTAATCCTAGCTCTTGGGAGACTGTAAACAGGCGGATCACTATGAGTTTGGTTCAATAGTGAGATCCTGAATACCCGGTAGACCCTTCCCTAAAATAAAAAAAAAAAAAAAAAAGAATTAATCCCCAAAATGAACCTATGACAAAAGTATCCCAAATAAGATCCTAATGACAAAAGTTAAAAAGTATCCAACCTAAAAATAGTTTCAGACATCAATGCATGAGGATAACTATTATTTCAGTAAAGGAATCATTTTTAAAGTAAGATACAATAAACATTATAAAGTAAAAGATCAAAAGTTTTAGGACCTTAAAATTTGAGAATGTTTGCACAGAAAATAATAAACTAAGCTGGGTGTGGCAGCACATCCTGGTAATTCCCATGCTCAGGATGCTGAGACAGGAGAATTGCTGTGAATTTGAGGCTAGCCTGGGCTACAAACTGAGTTCAAGGCTAGCCTGCATCGCCCTGTGTGATCCCACCTCACAAAGACCAGAAGAAAAAGAAAGAAAATAATAAGCTAAGAGAAGATATCCATAGCAGCAAATCCCCCTTGGATTAGTATATAGAAAAGATGCGTAATTTCTCAAAATCCGTGAAAGGAAGCCATAATTCAGTAGAAAAATTTGTAAACGGGAATTGAACAGAGAAGGAATAAACAGACTACAGACTACAAGCATGTTAAAAACCTAAAAGCGGATCAATCTATTTAAAATGTTAGTTAAAATCACATTGAAATATAACTTCAGAATGGGAATAATTGGTCTGACACCAGCAGTGGAGAAAGGTTCCTTTTTCCCTACAGTCCTGCCAGCATTTGTTACTGGCTGATTTCTTGACAATAGCCATTCTTTCTGGGGCAAGATGGAACCCCAAGTTTGCTTGAATTTGCATTTCTCAGATGACCAATGATGTTGAACATCCACTGTTGTTGGGAGTGTGAACTGGCCCAACAACTGTGGAAATCAGTGTGCAGATTCCTGAAAAACTAAGACTAGAGGTTCCACTGAGCCAGCTATTCCCCATCTTGGTATCTTCCCAAAAGAATTAAAAGCCTCCTACCACAAGGATATATGCACACACATCTTTATAGCACCAAATTTTGTAATAGCTACATCTCAAAAGCAGTCCAAATGCCCATCAACCGATGAATGGATAAAGAAGATGTGGAATGAATCTATAATCTATATCTTTATCTATCTTCTGTAAAGAAGTATAAGCTTGAAACATTTCTAGGTAAATTGACTTGCCTTCAAACCATACTCTTAAGCAAAAGAACTGAACACACATA
>PVKA01009484.1:0-68241 GCA_004027165.1 Ctenomys sociabilis | reverse complement strand
ATTAGCCTATAATAGTACCCTAATGTATCTACCTCATTGATGACGTTGACTTCCCTCCCCTCTGCTATATAAGCTACTTCACTTCCTTGAATAAACGAGACTTGATCAGAATCCTGTCTTGTCTCCATTTCTCGCGTCCCTGTCCCATGTCTTTGTCAGTCCCCACTCCTCCCCCAGGCGACCTGCGGTGACTGGCCTGCTGGACGGGTCACCATAGAAATAGTAAAATGGAAAGAAACTGAGCATTAGGGATAAGCAGTTGAGATGAGGGAAAGGAGAAGAGAAAGGGAAAAAAAGGGAGGGGAAAACCATGAAGTGCATACCCAGTAGAGCAGAGATGATTACACTACTAATTTCTATTAGTTTTTTGAAGGTAGAAGCTAATGTTCAAAATTTTTACTTTGACCAACCGTATGCTGATATCTGCAACCGGAGTGATGTCACTGAGGACAGCAACACCCTCTGCAATAGAACAACCACGGTCGGATGCCCCTCGTCTTGTTCTTCCAAGGATCCTCTCTAATTTCTCAGCTATTATTTTTGTACTCTCTTTAAAATAAATTAAAAAATAAAAAATAAAAGGGATAAGGAAAAACATTAAGGTTTAGTGAAAGGAAAAGTAAGTGTTTAGTTGTTTGATCAATCTGGCATGCCAATGTCTCAGCATCTGAGCAACAAATTTGATAACAGTGTGTAATATAATGACTGTTGTTAATTTTCTATTCTTGTTTTGAAATTCTGTACCATTTTTATTGTTCTGCGTCACTTTGTTTTTGTCTTTATCCTTATTTGTTTTTGGTTTTTCCTATTTAAAATAAAAAATGAATTTTCATCTATTTTTTATTTACTGAGAGTTTTTAATCATTTATGTGTTGGATTTTATCAGCTCTTCCTCTTGAATAGGTTGAAATAATAAATGTTTTTTTATTCATTGTTTTGTCAATAATGTGAATCGTACCAACTAGGTTTCAAATGTTAAGACAGTTTTACATTCCTGAGATAAATATATTTGGTCATTTCATATATTGCTTGATTCACTTTGCTAAAATATAAAGGATTTTTGCCTCTATGCATGAGAAATATTGTTTTGATCTCTCTCTCTCTCTCTCTCTCTCTCTCTCTCTCTCTCTCTTTCTCCCTCCCTTCTCTCCTCTTCTCAAGTATTGTGAACTATTTCGGGTAATTTCCAAATATTTAGAGGTTTCTCAAAATATTGTTCTGTGACTTATTATAAATTAAATTTTGCCTTGCTTAGAGATCATACTATGAGCCGGGCATGGTGGCGCGTGCCTGTAATCCTAGTACTTGGGAGGCTGAGGCAGGGAGGATTCCTGTGAGTTCGAGACCAGCCTGAGCTACAAAGTGAGCTTAAGGCCAGCCTGAACTGCATAGTGAGACCCTGTGTCAAAAAGACCAAAAAAAAAAAAAAAAAAAAAGAGATCATACTATGCATGATTTTAATGTTTTCAAATTCGTTGACACTTTTTAATGGTCCAGCACATAGTCTGTCTTAGTGAATGCGCCACTTGTAATTAAAAAAATGTGTATTATTCTGGAGCTGCTGGGGGCGCATTCTCTCAACGTCAGTTAAGCCCACTTGGAGGACAGCATTGCTCAAGTGTTACAGAACCTTACTGATCATTTAAATCATTTTTATTTGTTCTGATTACATGCAAAGTAATATGCATATTAGGAGAAAAATCCAAAGAGTCAGCTTTCATAGGGTATGTGAGAAGGCAGAGATTAATTAGATTTCTTCTTTTTAATCAAGAGAAGTGACAGACGCTGTGTTTAAGAGCGGGGTCAGGAAGCCGTGGCGAAGGCGTTCTCTTACTTAACTAAGCACACCATGAACACCTGCTTGATCAGCTGTGAACGAGCGAGGCCGAGGCTTCGCTCCCGGGTGGGTCCCCTAGAGCGCTGCTCTCTTGGACCCCTGTACACGGAGCAGCAACAGGCAAAGTCACTACTTAGCAGCAAAGCGCGTGGAAGGTGCAGGGTGCTGCGTCTGATGAAGGCCATTTAGAGGACCCTTCATGGGCCCGGGAGATAGCTTAGCCTGGCAAGCGCAAAGCCTTGAGTCTGATTTCCCGTACTGCAAAAATAAATAAATAATTTGTTTTTTAAAAAAGGACTCCCCAGTCAATTCAGGATGTGCTTATCTTGCAGAGTGAATAAGCAGGGGAGAAAAGGGCCCTGAGATTCATGGAAGAAAACTACCTCATGGGGTTAAACAGAGCCTAGGTGGGTGTGCTGGAAGCACTGGGTGCTGGGCCAGCTGTGAACCCCACTGACGTGGCCAGAAAACAGGCCACAGCCTAGCCAGGTAGCGGTCACAAGCAGGTGGCTGTATTGGTGTGCAGATTACATACAAACTCCATGGTGCACAGGCCAGGGGAATCTGAACTTCTGGTCCTCTGTAAGAGTGAAGTCCCAAGTACCATCCTCCCGATGGAATCTGCACTGACGTCAGGAGTCATGCAAGGTGCTTCGCTTGGCATCTCTTCAAGGAGAAAGGGGCAGAGATGATGACTCCAGGCCAAAAATCCAACGTGAGTGTTGGGGATGGGGAGGGCCCCAGAGAGAACAGAAGCCCACCTGTCAGGGTGCAGCGCCTGGCAGCTGTCGGCTGGGCCCTGGTTTCAAGGCAGGCGAGTCATCGCTACCCCCACCCAGGGCATTTTAGCAACAAGGCAATGGGAGCTCAGACAGGTCATGGAATTGCGCCCCCATCACAATTAGAGTGGAGTCAGTTTTTAAATTCCACAGACCCGCTACCAAGTGCATTCTCGTCCAGCTAGGGGCAGCCAGGGCCCAGTCACAGAGGCCCCTGCGTGCCACACTAGGGAGTGCAGAGTGTGGACTTTATCTTGAAGGCATTAGGGAGCCATGGGAGATGCCTGGGCAGAGGAAGGAGGTGGCAAGACCAGGAGAGCGCGTGGGCATGGCAGACAGAGACAGGTCGAGGCAGGTTAGTGAGGGAGCTGTTCCAAAAGAACGCATCACTGAACCAAAGTTGGCATGAGCTTGGGAAAACCAGGGATGAAAGGCAAGGGGTGTGTCCAGCACCTGAAGGCTTCAGGCAGCAAGGGGAGCTGATGGAGAGACAGCAGGAAGCCCAGGGCCAGAGGCCCATCCTTCCGTGGGACACTCGTGGAGTGACTACGGGCACTTTGCTCCCTTCCTCCCAGCTTCAGTCTCTCTGTAGGTCCACTTGGCGGGGGTGGGGGGTGGGGCAGGATACCACTGGCCTTCAAGGCTCTGCACAAACTGGCCCACGTCTGCTTCCTGGTGTCATGTCCCCTCTCCCTCCTGGTCCTCTGGTCTTTCCCCCATCTGACCTTTGTTTCTCCCCCCTTCCTGAGCTATTTCTTAGTAAGCCTCTGAGCCTTAGAGAGTGCTCTTCCTGCTCCTTGTCCGTCATCTGTCGCTGGACATAAGAACAGGCTTGAGTGGTTTCCTGGGAGGCTGGGCAGTTCTGGGGTGGCGGAGGCCCACCTGTGAGCAGGTTCCGTCTGTGGTGCGTGGTGGCTCCCTCCCTGCCAGCGGTTGATGGGCTGCTGGGTCTAGGCTGACGTTGGCTGGCACGGATAAGGTAGACTGGCCTTTCCCTCCACTCCCACAGGCTGGCTGGGGTGAGGATGAAGCCTGAAAGAAAAGGGAAAACCTTGAAGCATGTTTCCAGCCTCTGCCTGCTAACACCCTATTGCCAAGGCATGCCACATGGCCAAGCCAGAGTCGAGGGCAGGGTGCAGACTTGACCTGGTTAGTGAGAAGAACTTCAGGGTCATCAGGTGGAAGGTCTGGACACAGGGAAGGGAGAAGAATCAGGGTAGCTTTATCTCCCCACTTTCCTTCTAGGCTTCCTTGCTCAGTCACCTTCTCTGACATCCCGGGACACCAGACAACTTCTGGATTTTGTCTGTCACAGACCCGGTTCACTCCCTTAGACCACATCTGCATGCCTTTGGTGTCTCCAGGCCCCGATCATGGCCTGCATCATAGGAAGAGCTTAGCAAACACTCGTGTGTCACTTCGTGGAGAAAGAGGAGCAGTTCTGCCCCTCTGTGTGGTCAGTGCCCTTTCCTGAGTAGTTATGTGCTGGAAGAGGGGCCTTGATAGAAAGCAGCTCCTACACTCAGCCTGTCCCTTACCCCTTGAGGCGCCTTAGGGCCCTGGTGCCACCCTTGCCACTAGGAATAGGGTCCACAAGACTGGCTGAGAGCTTCCTGACCCGGTGACCACACCGCTGCTGGGAAGTCCTCCTGTCTTTTATGGAGAGTTGGGCTATTCTGCTGGGAAACACCTACTGTCAGGCTTCAATCTACTTCCTTTGCTGCTAACTGAGGCTGTAAAATTGCCCTGTGGAGTGAGGGCCTCTGGAACCCCAAGGTCAGGTTGGAGCCTGCAGGATCTGAACCCTGTGGTGTTAAGGTGGGTGGATGCTTCTTGGTGGGGCGGCGACACGGGCCTCAAGCCCTAACCGCTCCCCAGTCTCCGTGGACCTGGGTCGCCATCCAGGGAGACAAGGCACAGGATATTGACCCCAAACATCTTTGTTCTCTCCAGCCCCTTCATCAGTAATAGCAATAATCATAGCACTGTTGCTGACTTCGCATAGACTACATGAAAGACCTTTTGCATACCTTGGCCCATTTAACTCTCACTGTAACATACGACTTACAGTGTCATTATCCTGTGGAAGAGGAACCAGGGAGGGCAAGGCATGTGCCAGAGGCTGCATCACTAGGAGGTGGTACAGCGAGGATTTGAACTCAGGTCTGCCTCACACCGTAGCCCATGCCCTCTCCCCGCACCAGGCCCAGCTGCCACCAGTACCCCTCAGGGCCTGGGCCACACTTCCAGGTTCCCGCCTTTCCTTTCCTGCTCCATGGCGAGTCACATCCGTGTCTGTGTAAAACACTCATGGCCTCGGTTAGCACCTCCTCAGCCCCACGAGCCCCCTGGGTCACTCAGCAACGGCCCAGCTGCCTTTCTGGGTCTCGGCTGAGAGCAGGTCTGGCTGCTGGCGCACGGCGGGAGAATGTGTGGAAGGACAAGTCCACGCTGCCGGGGCCTTTGTCTCGCAGGTAATGGGGACCCGGTGGTCTCTCCAGCTTCTCTTCAAGGCTGTGGGCCAAGTCCTGGGCAGAGCAGTCAGTCAGGGTGCTGAGTGGAAGCAGATGTGCTGGGCCATACCTGGCTCAGGGCCTAGAGGGGCCTCTGCATCTGCAGCCCTTGGGCTTTGGGGCGGGGGAGACACTTGGATGGTTAGAGCAGGGTGCAGGGCTGGACACGGACAAAACCGCCTCAGACCAGAACGTTTTGATCTGTTTCAGAACAAAATCAAGTCTTCATTTTTTTTTTTCCTTATGCACACTAGAGCTGGTTTTATTCTTAGACACCAGCACCCAACCTCTCCTACATTTTAAAGAAGGGGAAACTGAGGCCTCCAGAAGGTCAGAGACTTCCTGGGGTCATCCAGCACTTTGTGAAGTAGGACATTACGTGACTGCAGGAACCTCCCTTGACCCGAGGGCAGCCATCTCGCTATGACCCCCTCTTTGCCGCCCGGCAACTCGGGCGCACGTTCCACAGCGGACAGGATGATGATGAGACCTTCAGCCAAGTATCTTCTGCTCTCACCGATGTCTGGAGGCTTCTAACTCAGATTTAACACGTTCTTTGCTTTTGAGAGTACTTCAGTCGGCCGAGGCTCACTTCTGATCAGCGTATAAACCCCTTTCTCTTGAGGAAAGGGACAAAAGAAAGAAGAGAGGGAAAGGGATGTATTTATGTACATATATGGGGTGGTTTGGATAACTATGCTGCTGATTTTTGCCGGTGTTTTGAAAGGAGCAGTGAATGCTTAATTTTTTTTTTTTCTTCTCCTTTTACATTTTTTTCCTTTTAAGTTTCTTATAACTTTTTTTGGTGCCAGTTTTGCGTGCTTATATCTGGTAATCTAAACAACTAAGGTGAAGACAACATCACACCCGTTGTTGAATTCCTGTTATTTTATTTAGTGAAATTCTACATCATTTCTAATTTTTTAAACTATTTTTTATTCTCTTAAAAACTAATAGTCCCCTTCTTCCTGCTTTTGACGTGCGGGACCCTCGTGTCCTGTTGCTGCTCCAGCCGCCCTCTGTCCTCGTCCCTAGTAAACTGGGCTTTGTGCAGTCCTGGCCCTCGGCCCCTCCCTTGGTCTTCAGCACCCTCCTCCTCTGGCTGCCAGGTTCTCACAGCCTAGGACCAGATGTCCCAGAACAATGACCAGCTTGGCTGGGGTCCCCAGTTGGCCCCTGCAGCTGCCTGTATCTTCCTTGTCCAGCTTGAGTGCAGGCCTCAGAGCTGTGGGGTTTTCTGGAAGAGAAATCTTAGCATTCTTGGAAGGTGAACGACAGCAAGCATCCACCTGTTCACAGGTCCCCTGGGGGCCAGCTATGCAAGCACCTGGTGCACCTTCAGGGGGAAGGAAGCTGTCTTTCTCCAGAGGCCTTTTAAGAGAGCTACATCTCAGCTTGGCTGGGAGCCCCAAGTTAGGTCCTGAGTTGGTCTGATAAGCTTTGTGCCTTGGGCAAGCTGCTTGACCTTACTGGGCCCTGCTTTTTCCATCTGAAAAGTGGAGATAATAGTTTCCTTAATGGCTCCTAGGATTGTGAATATCGGGTCCTGTTTCTTTCTTTTTCTTTTTCTTTTTTGGCAGAACAGGAGATTGAACTCAGGCCCTTGAGCTTGCCAGGTAAGCCCTGGCCCTGTTTCTTGAGGGCATCTGAGCCATCTTTGTAGGTAGGAGGAGCAGTATTCTCACTATCTGAAAGGGCTCAGAGCATTCAGAGAGGTGAAGGGACTTGCTCCAAGAGAAAGCATCCCTGAAGCCATGCGGTGGTGTTGGGGTTGGGTCAGAGGGAGGTTTCTCTCTCCCAGCGCTGTGGCCAGCTCCTCCCTGTGAGACCCTCTGCCCTCTGCTGCATCTGCAGTGGGCATGGCCTTCAGCACCTGGGTCCTCCACGCCCCTCACAAAGGAGCTGAAACTGAGGCCCTGAAATTTCCTTCATCTCCTGCTGCAAGGGGCTTTTAAGAGTGTCCTCAGCAACTCTCAGCAGCGGCCTTGGCTTGGATAGCTCCTGCCAGGGCTGCACTGCTTCCTCTGCACCCTGTCCCAACTTGGCTGCTGAGGGAGAGGAGCTCAGCCCTGCAGCCTCCCCTCCTCTCACCTGACATGCGCCCACCTGAGGCTGTGACAGTCCTGTCTGCTCTTGGGAGCCGGAAAGGAGGGGACTTCCGGTTCAGGTCTTCCTTGCCTCTCTCTTTTCCAGTACAGGAGATCAAACCCAGGGCTTTCACACCCGGCCATGTCCCCAGCCCATTTATCACTTAGGCTCTTGCTAAGTTTCTAAGCCGCTCACGATGGGCTCAGTTTCCCAGTTCTTCTGCTCCAGCTTTCCAGAGTGCTAGGATTACAGATGTGCACTGCCACTTGCTTCCAGGGTAGACAAGCTCTTGGGTGAATGTGGGAGGAAAAATTAATTTCCTAATGGCAACTTAAAACATTACAAAAAATGCTGACACAAACACAGTGATGGCATACAATAGGGGATAATTTGGCCTGAACTTTGAAGATAAAGCCTAAGGCAAAGGAGGATTCAAGACAGCTGCCCTCCCTGGCGGGGCCATGTTCACCGGCTGTGGTTGGGGAGGGAGAGAAGCTGTTGTGGCCCGAAGAACCGTCCAACTTTGTGCAGCCCTGCAGCTCCTGCTGAACTCTACCCATCTTACGGGTGACTGACACCCTTTGCACATCCTGGCTGAACGTGCCAGCCCGTTTTCTCGTCTCAGGGATGGCACCTGTTCTCATCACCACCATCTCGCCCAGGCAGGCATCAGAAGCCTCATTTCGGAGGCGCATGGAGCTGGCTAGCAATGCAGGCGTGGCCCAGGGCATGTGTAGCCCTCACCGACATGCGGCTCTCCGCGGGGTGCCTGACCTGGATTCTTCAAAGGCTTTGAGAGAGCGGAAGGTCACGATGGCCCAGCAGCACCCAGGAAGCTTGGATGGGTGCCCGATCAGAGCAGTTGACGCCGCGGGGCAGGCTGGGCACAGCCGGGAGAAAACAGGAGGCTTTGTGTGGGGCGCCCTCTTTTGAGGAACATGGGTTCTCTGTGGGGGTGGAGGGCTGGAGTGGGCAGGAGTTGTCTGCCCCCTAAGTTTGGAAAGAAAATGTGGAGAGAGAAGTGGAGAGACAGAAAGAAAGCAGACATTAAACAGACAGACAGGCAGCATAGGGTTCTCATAACATGTTAGCAGAGGGGCTGGGGGTGTAGCTGAGCGGCACAGCTTTTGCCTGACAAGCACTGAGTTTGATTCCCAGTACCAAAAACAAACAGATGTTAACGGAGGATCTTAGGGTAGGAGAGTATCCCTTCAGTTATTCTGAGTGTTAAACTTCCAGCATTTTTTAAAATGTGCAACTAATGGCGAAAGAAAAAAGGTGCTAACAAGCCAAGAATACGTGGATCTTTACTGGGTTTTAGGAAACACAAGGTCAAGACTCCCAGTGCGAGGTGGCAAATGGCAAAGGTCGCAAGCCTCCCCTCCTCTCACCTGGCATGCGCCCACCTGAGGCTGTGACAGTGCCCCTCTGCCCATCCCTTCCCTCTCTGGCCTCACTTGGGGAGTGCCCGTGAGCCCCCTTCTCTCCCCAGTCTTCAGTCCTCGCCTCTGCCACCCATGCCTGCCCTGCTGCTGCCTTGCTTCCTGGGCCTCGCTTTGTTGAGCAGCCAGATCTTCTTCGGGTCCTCTCTAGCGGCCAGGGCACAAGCCTGAGGGCTAGACACCTGCCTGTGCCATTTCCCTGCCAGCTGTGTGCACTCCGCCTCCTCATGGCAACCTTTCCACAGGGAAGAACACCAGTGCCTACCCGGTGGTGAGGTGTCAGTGCCCACGGTGCCCCAGCCAGGGAGGAAGTGTTCCACAAGTGCGCCACCCCAGGCCCCACCTACCTGGCACCCTGGTTACGTAAGGGCTGGTGCCATGCTGCCTTCCCAGCTGTCTGTGACCAGCATGTGATGTGGGTAGATGGCTATCGAGGCTGCCGCCTGCTCCTGGGCTTCCCCTTCCTCCTGCATGTGGATGACTGCACCAGGCCACCCCTGGAGGCTGGGCGTGGCCGCTTCCTCCCGGGACTGCCATTTCCAGTGCTCCCCAGCCCTGCCCCTTGCCCTCCTCCCTGCTGGTCTGCAGGGCGCACACAAAACCGGCCAGCAAGGAGGGGCTGCTGCCCCAGCCATGGACGCTGCAGGGTGAGTGTCCATACTCCTGGGTTTCAGAGCTGCTTTAATTCCAGGAGAACTTTATCTATCCCAAATGATAATGCAGGGTTGCCCTGTCCCAAACACTCATCTAGACCAGGGTCAGTCTGAACTGGAACTATTCCAGTGTCTCTGTGGCCACAGGCCACAAGCTCCCTGTTCTGAGCTCCAGCCGCCAGCAGCCCCTGTGCCCTGGCCACGGACCATAGCAGTGTGGTCACAAAGAGGGCCACCTTCTCCAAATAGGCCTTTATCCCTCTTATCTCATTTCAGTGACACTTGGTCATTGTCTTACTCTAGACATTAAAATTAACCTTTCTTATCAGCTCGTATACTGGGGAAGTAAGGTTCAGGCAGGACCAGAGCCAGAATCCCTCTGCCTTCCACCCAGCTGCTGCTGCTGGATCCTAGAGGCAGCGTGTGAGACTGGAAGCTGGGGCTGAGGACAGGGCCTGGGCGGTGAGCTAAGAGCCCAGGGTCCAGCTCCAGCTCTGCCTCTCACCCTGCATCTCGGGGCCACAACAGAAGCAGCGCTGCCCTTTCCTGCCTCAGGACCTTTGCACAGGACCTGTGCCCTGCCTGCTCTCCCTGTTCCCTTCACCTGGTTAACTCTTTCAGGGCTGCCACATTTCAGCCCCAAAATACAGTCACTGTCTCCTATGCATCCTGCATGCTCCTTCAGAGCACATGACTTGCTCTGTTCTACACTGCCTCCCTTAGGCTGTGAGACCCGTGGAGGTCAGGATCTGTCTCCTTTCTGTGACCACCCTGTAGACATCCACAGCTTCCTGGCCCCCGACGGGGAGAGTGATTAAAGTGCTCAGCTCAGCTCTCCCAGAAGCCGCCCGAAGGCCCTTTCCTGCACCCCCTTCCTGCTGCGGGTCTGGAAACGCGGGAGGGGTCAGCAGCAGAGACAAGGCCCTCTGCTGCCTCCTGGTGTTCACTTCCAGGATTACAGCAGGATTCTTTTTCCCCTGGAAAGCGGGTGTTCTTTGGTGGTGGTGGTAGCTTGAGTGCAGTCCCCGGAGGCAAGGAATGGTTCCTTCCTATTTTGAGGATGAGGCGTCCACACGTGTGCACTTACGTGGCAATCATTTCTGAGCATCAGTTATTTGCAGGCGCTTTGAGGGAATCTGCTTCCTGGTGACAGAGCGAACTTTATACCCTCGGGGTGCGTATGTTCAGGTTTGCCTGAAGATGAACAGGCAGTTGTACGTGTGTGCGTGCGTGTGTATGCGTGTGTGTGTGTGTGTATGTACATGAGTACAAGATGCAAGATGCCGGGTGAGATCCCTGGCTCTGAGGTGGCTCAGATGCTAACAGACTTTTCTCAGATCACAGAAGGCAGACAGTGTGGCCCCAGAGACCATGGCAATGGGCCATGCGCGGTGTTTCCAATCCACACAACAACCTTACTGTGACCCCCACATTGCAGATAGTGAAGCAGACTTCGGAGGGGCCAGCGGCTTATCCAAGGCCATGCAGCTGCTCAGAGGAGGAGCCAGGCGGGGGGCAGAGCCCTTCCTAACACCGTGAGGCAAAATCTAGAAGTTTGGACGTCTTGGGCTTCAGAAATGCTGGTCCCAGAACCCTCTCTCCTCCTACCCCAGCCTGGAAGGATCAAGAGAGCCCATCCCGGCCACCCCCATCTCCAAACCATCCAAGATGGCTGAGGGGCATCTCCCTGCGCACGGCGCAGTGCACGGTGGGCCTCTGCGCTCTGCACTTCCATGCATGGTCATATGGCTGCCGCAGCTGCCTGACCAAGTCCCACGGGCCTTCAAGGGCAACCCCAGGGTCCTCAGTTCCCAGAGTGTACTTAGGAGGTAGAGGGGGAGGCCCAAGAATCAAGAATACACACATACACACACGCCTAAGCGCCCAAATGCAGCATACATATGAGCACACCCACATTACATACATTCACAGGTGCACATGCCCCCACAAACATATATACATAGTATGTGTACCCACATCCATGGGTACACATCTACAGGTATGAGCACAGACATTTGGGTGAGCAGACACGCATTTACATACACCCAAGCACACACATGCACACACACGTGAGCATACACGCATACATCGTATCCACATCTATGCGCACCCTAACTCTGAGCTCTTTTCGTTGCTGGGCTGATAACAACACTGCCCCAGGGCCTGGCTCCGGAACTGGCTCGACTCTGGCTGCAGCAGCCCCTCCTTGAAGTTCCCGCGCTGTGGCTTCCGGGCTGAGCTTGGGCCGCCACTGGTCCTCTGCTGCCACCTGGTGACCATATTCTAGATAGAGCCGGCTGATGGCTGAGAGCTTGTCCCTGTCGAGTCCCGGGGGAGCCAAGCCACATCCCCAGGAGCTTTCCTGGAAAACCTGGAGCTACCAAACCTTGATCTGCAGAGTGTCCTAGGTGGCTAGTGTGCTCTGGAATAGAGTGGCGGGCCGCCCCTCCCCACCACCACGCAGCCGGCCAGGCCGCTGCTCCCTTCTACACTGCTGCCCGAGCTCTGTCAGAGCTCTGCCTGGGCAGCTCTGGTGTCGGGGCTTCGGGAGCCCTCTGGTGCTCACAAGTGCTGAGCAGAAGGGATGGCGTGGGGGTAGGGATGGTGAGCGAGGAGAGGAGGGAGGGAAGGGGGAAGGGGGAGGGAAGCAGAGCGGGTTGAAAGACGGGGTTGGGTTGGGAGGCAGGGAGGGCTCGACTCAGAGAGATTGTGGAGCGGCCCCACGGTTTGCTTCAGTAAACAGACTCCAGCGGCTCTGTTGTAGGCAGAGTTAGATAGAAATATTTTCAGGCAGTCAGGAAGGGACAGGCCCTCGAAAGAGATGATACAGGAAACAAGATGCCTGCAACTCTGGGAAGGACCAGAGGCTCCTGCTGTGAACCAGACCTAAAGGCCAAACAAATGCTAAAAGAGTAGCACCTGGGATTGATATTCTAAATAGGTAGCAATCATCTGAAAAGACCCAAGTGAGCCACTAGCCCAACCCGGAGGGGAAGAGACCCTGTCCCACATTCATGCCCGAGTACTACGTGACTCGCTTCCCGATTTGGTCCTGGGCCTAATCAACTTTACCTGAGCAATGGTGCTTGTAATCCCATTGGTTGACCATAGTTTTGTCCCACCCCACATCCACCCTAGTGAGATCCCTTCTCCCCCATGGTTTTACTCTATAAAAATACCCGGAAAGAGGCAACCTGCGCGGGTCCCCCTTCTGTCCCTCTCCGACAGAAGCTTTTCTTTCCAATAAAGTTTTATTCTCACCCTCTGTTTGTTCCTAAAATTCATTCTTCTGTTTTAGAGAACATGAACTCATCCAGGTCAGGTCGGGAGTTTTACTTCCCTGTATCATCTCCACTGTGGTTCCAGTGTCCTAGAGCAACAGCGAAGCACCTGAGGACCAAGCTCCAGGGCACGTGGGTACAGGTGGGCCTCTCAGCCTTGGTAGTGGGGTGGGGCGTGTTTGAAGGGCAGATTTCTGGGGAGACCTAGCAGAGGTCCGGATGGCTCCAAATTCCAAGCACCCCTATCCCTGCATACAGCAGAAACCCTGCTAAGGCAGGGCTGTGGAGCCAGAACTAGGGACCCCCGCAGCAGGGTTCAGTAGCAGGAGAGAGATGGAGTTTCAACTCAAAAGCATGGTGAACAAGTGGAACTTGGGGGTATTGGGGTTATCAGATGGAAACTACTACGGGGGTGCACCTCTGACTCTGACTGAGGTTCAGAAGGACTCCAGCTAGAATGACAGGTCAGGGTGAAGGGAGTGGTGGAGCCTGTGGGGTGAGCTCTGATCCTAAGGATGATCAGGTACAAGGGATGAGCGATCCGGCTGCAGACTTAGGGGAGCTCTTGGCTGACGCCATAGTTTGCTAGGAAGTGCAGGAGGTCCTGGGAGAAGGTTCAGAAGCTGGACTCAGGTGACCAGGAACACACATGGAGAACTGCTTCTACAGCAACAGGTTGCAAAGGATGGCCCTGTAGTGATCTGAGCCACATGGAAAGAGCAGGCACTAGGGCACCAGCCCTGACGCTAGGCGGCACTTCGGGAGGAACAGGAGCATGCCCAGCCAGCCACAGCCTGAGCAAAGGTGCCAGCGGGGGCCCACGTGTTGTGGCCCAGCTGCCAGCCTGGGGGACAGAAGGACTGCAGCATCCAGCTGTCCATGTTATGTTATCTGCTTTTACCACCTTAGGCTGGCATTGCAAGGTATTCTGGGAAATGCCACCATGAGGTGGGTGAGGAGAAGCTGCCACCTATTTTGATGCCACAGCTACATTTGCTAGGACCCACGGCACAGTGTGTTCAGGGTCCCTCCAAAGCACCCTGGGCTGCCAGCCTTGGTCCCGCATGCCTGGCCACCTGCCCACCTATCCTGGCGGGTTATCTCTGGGGTTTGCACCTCTGTGAAAACCAGACGAGCCGTGTCTACTTCCATGTCACATCTCTGGTGGCTTAGAAGGCGTATTTGGGGTTTATTTGATACCTAGAGACTGTAACATCGATCCCACCATCCTTAAGCTGACATTTCCCTCATTTGGGATAAGGACTCTCTCTGCTTCTGTCTCTTGTCTCTGTGTCTTTCTGTCACTCCCTCTGTCTCTCTGTCCCTGCCCATCTCTGTCTATGTCTTCCTCTCTCTCTCTCTCTCTCTATATATATATATATAGAGAGAGAGAGAGAGAGAGAGAGGTTAGTACAGGCCCTTGGCAGGGGGCAGAGCGTGGGAAAGTTGTATCGTCCCATTTTTCTCACCTGCATGGGGCTTTGCCCTGGTAGCACAGGGAGTCAAAACTGAACTCTCTCTCTCTCTGTATATATATATATAGATAGATAGATATATAGATATATATATATATATAGAGAGAGAGAGAGAGAAAGTTGATTAGACCCAGGACCAAATGGGGAAGCGAGTCGTGTAGTAAGCAGGCATGAATATGGGACAGGATCTCTTCCCCTCGGGGTTGAGCTAGTAGCTCACTTGGGTCTTTTCAGGTGATTGCTACCTATTTAGAGAGAGAGAAAGAGAGAGAGAGAGAGAGAGAGGTCTGAGGTCTTTGGAGCCGAGTTATGACTATTAGCATACTGCTCTTCTGTTCTGTAGCTGCCTCCACAGTGACACATTTTGGCAGGGTGCTTTCCGTGCTGTGGGCAGGCGTACACAGCTTCAGCTGGTCTATTTTAACTACTTTCAGGCTCTTTGTCATGATCTCTCTAAGCCTATGCCCTTATTCTGGCTCATTCTTCAATAGGTTGGGGCGCTTCTTCAAGTTCCCTTTTAACCAGAACAGGCACAGAGGTGTCTGTTTTCTGAGCCCTTACATATCCGAGAATAAGGTATCTTTTCCTTTCTTCTTTAAATGACAAGCTGGCTAGGTCCGGAATTCTTATCTACAATGTACTCAGGCATCTCAGGTGCTTTTCCACAGGTCTCTGGTAGCGGCTGTGAAGTGACCGGGTTTGGAGGGGCAGAGTCTAGCCTCAGGCTGCCTTTGGCCAAACACCAACTCTGTCACCAGTTGGGTGATATGGGGCAACTTCCTTATCTCCTCTGAATCTCAGCTCAGTTTATTAATAGGATGACAATAACGGCACCTGCCTCATAGGATGGCAGGGTGGTGTGAACGAGTTCATTTATGTAAGGACTTCCCTCACACTGCAGGGCCACGGCACCCGTGGTCAGGGCATTTGGGCTCCCTAGGTTTCCTGTTCATGATTCCTCCTCCCCTGGGCCTCGTGTACAGTGACCTTTCCTGCCTGGATAATTTTCAAGAATTTTTCTTTCTAATTTGCAAAGTTTTCCCTGTGGGGAATCCTTTTACTCTGCAAATCCAGTTGCCCCTGTGGATTCTCAGCTCCTTTTGAGCCTCTCCATTGCAGTTCACCCACCCAGTGGTACAGCTCGTTGTTGGTTCTTACAGCCTCTCCTCCACGGACACCGTTTGCTTCATCCCTTGGTTGTCCCTACTGTCCCCATTCCTCCGAAATGACCATATTATTACCAGGGATCATCAGTCTCTGCATTCTTCCTCCAGATTTGGTGGCCTGTGGCAGGAGCTCTGATATTTGCCGCTGCTGGTGGGGGAGGGAGTTCCCCTGGACTTTGCGTTTCACCTCTTGCTTGCTGCGGCTGTAGGCTGGATGCCTTCTTGTGCTAGGACTGAGGATGCCTAAGATGATGCTGTCCTTTCCATTTTCCGTGTACTATAATCATTTCTTTTCTTTCATAGCATTGATGTTGTTTGTTTCCTCCTTGTGCATCCTTAGGTGACCCGGATGTGGGACGGCCTCCTTCTGTCCTGGGTGAGTGAGCTGTTGCCGCAGCCCCTCAGCAGGAGGGCAAGCGGGTGACCACAGATGCTGGCAGCCCTCCAGCTTTCTGCTTTCTCCTCCTGCCCTCCTAGGACCCTCTTTGAGGTGCTGCCTCACTGCCAATGTTGTTTTTTTAACTTCCGTGCAACTTCTGGAGGGCAGAGAAGGAGGGTCCTTGGTGACCAGGTTAGTACAGGCCCTTGGCAGGGGGCAGAGTGTGGGAAAGTTGTATCGCTCCATTTTTCTCACCTGCATGGGGCTTTGCCCTGGTAGCACAGGGAGTCAAAACTGAATGGCATGCTTCTCTGCCTAAAGCAATCCACAGACTCCCCTGCATGCTCATGTTCCAGTCCAGATCTCTCCCTCTTCTGAAGTTCCCTAACTCCGTCATGCCCTCCTCTCCAATCTGAGGTCACTGTGCTTCCCTGGACCTGTGTGTGCTTTCCCAAACACTGTGAGTTCACCGCAGACCTCAGTGCCTTTGCATGAGCTGCAGTTGCAGTGGCCCTTCCCTCCACACCCCAGCCCTACCTGGAAGAGACTAAGGGCGGGGTTCAGTGGCCTGTCCTCCCTGAACCTTCTCTGGTGTGCCTGGCTGGCTGGCAGGCCCCCTTGTACCATTGCTAGCACATTTCCTGAAGCTTAATTCAAGACCCTGGTAGCCCTTTGACACCACACTGTGACAGACAGGCCTTCCTCGGGGTGTCCCCTGGGCTCTGTAGTAGGCATTGGGTGTCCACTGGCAGAGCTAACAGGAGGGCCTGTGCTCTAGCAGCCTGCACCATGCTTCCTCCAGCAGGCAGCCTGTAGCAGGGGCCACCTGAGACCCAGTTGCCGTGCTGGTGCTGCTGCAGTTCTGGTCAGGGCAGCTCCAGAATGCTCTGGCTGGCTGACAGAGGCCTTACAGCTCTGTCCTTCCCCACCCTGAGCCAGGACTTGGCATCCTGCATGGTGCAACTTTGCCAGGAGCATTTGCAAATCCAGGAAAGCATCTGAAGACAAAGGATGGGAGAGGCCTTCTCCGGGCCACGGCAGAGGTGCGCCAGGTGATATGGCCAGACCCTTGACCTGGTCTTGACGGGCTGGTCTAGAAAGTGAAGGGGCAGAATTGATGTGATAAAGCTGGACGTTTACTGAGCTGCTCTTTTTTGTTTAGCCTCACACACACACACACGTGCACGTGCGCACACACACACGCACACGTGTGCACACGCACACGCACACACATGTGCACACACACGCGTGCACGTGTGCGCACACACACGCACACACACACACACACACACACACACACACACACACACACGCACACTGCCTCCTGAAGAAATCTGAGCAACCTTATGCAGAATCTATCTGCTTAAAGATGGAGGCCCAGCCCCCGCTGCTCATGGGAACGAATATAAAAATAATCACCAGCTTTAGGGCCTGGAAGCCACCTCTCCAGGAAGGAGATGGGGTGCAGAGGCAGGGGCAGGGCCAGCCTTGCAGGGCAAGGTGGGCAGAGATCAGCAGCGTCCACTGCCCACCATGGGATCGTCGCTTTGCCAGGTTAAAAAAAGCTATTCCCAACCAGCCTCCTTCTGACGGCCTCGGAGCTGATGTAAAAGCCACCCAATGTGTGTATTTATGGAGTTGTAAGTAGGTCAGATATTTCTGTCGCTAATTATTACTTGTGAAAAAAAATATGTCGTGAGCTTGCCGCAGGGAGAGAATATCGGGAGTCGCATTGATCTTTGGAATCTCCAGCCTGATGCATCTATCCTGGGCCAGAATGCTGAGAACTGTCGGAGCTGGGGAGCTGTCCCCAGCCCAGCCAGGGCGAGGGCCTTACAGAAGCTCCAGAAGGACGCGCAGAGCCTGAGGCCCAGCCCTGCCGTTCAGCTTTCTCTTCTGGGCTTCAGTCTTTGTGCTGGGTGACACCCCACATCTAGCACAAAGCTTCTGATTCTACAAGCTCCTCGGTGGAAGGTGATTTTCTGGGGACCTGAGGTTTCCATTTTGTTTGGGGGGATATGGATTATTGCCTGTTCTGGGAGGTAAAGGCAAGTAAGTGGTTTAGAAATGAAATCAAAATTTTCTAGTGGTAAATATTAGGTGGGAAATTTTGCTGCACCCAAATGACTAGATATTTGCTGGGCACGGGATAGGCACTGGACATTGTGACAGACACATGAAAATGCACAGGAGTCTGCTCATTCCTTCAGGAGTGGTGGCTCTTTGTTATTAAGTCTCAGAAGGTGAAATGATTTGTCCGAAGTTGTCCAGGTAAGTAGCATCCTGACCTCAACTCAGTTCTACCTTTGAGTGCCCTAGTATCCCATACCAACCCCCTCTGCTGTACCCCAGTAATCAAACATCCCCCCACCCCATATGCAAAGTCTGGATACCAGGATTGCTCTAATTAGTTTTATTTTACAGGCTCTGAGACTTGTCAATGCTTTATGCAAAGTTATGCAGAATATGCAAATCAGGAATGCTTCTGTTATTGCCCCAGTGAGTAGGGCACCTGGGAGTCTTTGATCTGGAAAGACTGCAGAGCTTCCCAGAGGCACAGGCAGAGGGTAAGGTGCTGTGCCATCCACAGTGTCCTACTGCTTGAGAATCCCCTCAAGAGCTGTGTCCCAGGGGCTGGGGAGATGGCTCAGTAGAATAAGCGCTTGGATGGTAAGCGTAAGGGCCTAAGTTCAATCCTTGGTTCTGGAAAAAAGAAAAAAGAGCTGTGTCCCAGAAGCACCATGCAAATGTCCTTCACCATACAGAGAACTTTTCCTCAAACACCCGAGCAGGGGTGAATAGATTCCATCTAAAAAAGTTTTGCTTTTGATTTAGAGAAGTGGACCACAGCTTCCTCGCCTTCAGTGTGGGTGAGCTGGAAGGCCCTGTGATCGCCTGAGTGCTGAGGTTCTTGCTGCTCGCTTCTGGGCAGGCCTCCCCTCTTGTCTTTTTCTTCACTACCTCTTTTGGCTGTCTCTGTCCCCTGCCCCTCACTGGTACCCACTCTTTCTGCTCTGCATCCGGGCTTCCTCCCCACGTCCTTGCCCCTCCAGCACGTGCCATGTCCTGCGTGCCCTCTTGCTTGGCGTGTGCTGTACCAGCAGTCGCCTGCTCCTGCCCCAGCCCAGGTTCCCTTCCTCCCCCGGCCTCCTCCGCTGTGCTGGGTGCTTGCAGCCCTCCCTCGGAGGGGCTGGTCAGCCAGAGACAGAGTCCCGAGTGTGTGGCTCAGGACTGTTACTCATCAACTGTTGCTAATCAACATTTGAAGAATTAACAAAAGAGCAAGCACCCCATCCATCCTGGCCGAGAATTGTCCAGAAGTAGCCGGGTGGCCGCTCCCCATTCCACTCGTGACTTTAGGCTAAAAATAGGTATCAGGGTCCCAGGCTCCTCTCCCTCCCTAACACAAATTTTAATTTTTAATGGCTTGAGAAATCAGCGAACTATACCTGTGGGAAAATGATGGGGAATCAGCCACATAAATTAATGGAAAGTATGTGCTCACATTATCTAACTGTATTAAGTGTGAATAATAATTAATTATAGATTCTACATGGAGCCTTGTCTTAGAGAATTCTTTAACTCAATGTGAAGGAATTAAAAAAGTCATTCATCACCCACCGTGCTCCACCTCAGGCCATAACATAAAAAGCAATAGCCAAAGAATTTTCCATAATTTATGAAAATCATCCTCTTAGAGGAAAAAAAAAAATAACTCGTATTAGGAATATAAGAACTTGGAAAAAGGAGCGGCCCCCACGTGCGTGTTAAAGCCAGCTTGGGTCTCGGACCCGCCCTCCCCGTCCTCCTGGCACTCACTCATCCTTCTGATCGTTCGCTGCCCACCCTGGCTTGTGCGGAGCAGCGGCCGCAGAGCTGGGGAGGGCTGCAGACTTGGAGCTGGGTGGTCGGCTTCAAGTCCCAGCTCATCCACTTTCTAGCTGGAGGGCGCTAGGCAAGTTGTTTAACCTCTCTGTCCCCCAGTTTCCTTATCTATAAAATGGCGATAGTAATAGCACCTGTTGCACAGGGTTCCTGGGCAGAGGGTGAGACAGTAAGTGGCTTTGTAAGTGCTCCTCCAGCTGTGGGTCTGGTGGTGTGCTCGGAGTGACCTAAGACGGACCAAGCGCCTGCCCTTGAGCGTTTTGCTGATGAGTGGCCATGAGTAAGTGGGTACGTTTTCAGTTACACACTGTGTGTGCTTCTCATGGCAGGGAGGGCAGCACTGTGACCGGCACGAAGGGGCAGCTCACACGGGTGGGCCAGCTCCCCCAAGGAGGGATTTCTGCCCAGGTCTGAGGAGAAGCGGGCACTGGCGGCAGAGGTGCAGTCCTGGCGTGCTGCTACGCTGTCTGCCTGGGCTGCCCGTGCCTGGTTCCAGTGTTAAGAGGTAACTTGTGGCACCAGTGACCCGCACGTACTGAAGAGCATAGCTTGACACTGACCAGGAGGGAACAGGACGCACATCACAGGACAGAGGACTCAGAATGAGCTCTGCAGGTGCCTGGGACCTGGGCCGGGTCCCCATGGCCTAGGACACAGGGGAGGGGGACAGGCTTGTCCCTTGGTGTTTGAAAAACAGTCTGCACCTCGGAAAGCAAAATAGTTAAATCCTGAGCCTGTATGGTGGTGCCATAGAGATTACATCTGTAATCCTAGCACTCTGGGAGGCTGAGGCAGGAGGATTACAAGTCTGGACCTAGTCTGGAAAACTCGGCCACTTAGACTGTTTCAAAATAAAAAAATGAAAGAAAAAAAAAAAAGACTGAGATTGTAGCTCAATGAAAACACCCTGGGTTTAATACTCAACACACACACACAAACTGTCTTCCACCACATAAGCCAGATAGATTGAAGATTTTCAGAACTCCCTGGGCAAGAGAAAGAAATTGGGAAGGGCAGGCTTCTGATTTGAGGTATAGGGAAAAAAACCAAGAATGAAAGGTCCAATCCGTGAGGCAAAAGATGGTCAGATTCAACCAAATCCAAATGAAAGCTTTCTGCCTGGTAGAGGATGGAACAGATAAGGTGGGGAAGCGGGAGCAGTACAGGGGACTTTCAATCCCATGGCAGAGATCATTACCTGTGCCACACGAGGGACTTCTTCAGATAACAGGGAAAATTCAGAAACTTAGTGTCAATGATTGGCAGATGTGAGAGCTCAAGGAGGAGGAAGATCAGGTGGAGCGTCCAGGAGACACCCCAGTGCAAGACGTGTGGAGCACCCCATAATCCCAGCATTCTGGGAGACCGAGGCAGGAGAATCCCATGTTTGACCCCAGGCTGTGCAATTTAGCAACTTAGCATGACCCTATCTCAAAATTTAAAAAAAAAAAAAAAATTCTTTAAGGACTGAGGGCATACCTCAAAGGCCCTGGGTTCAATCCCCAGTACTTAAAACAGAAAATCAAAATGTGCACAGTAAATGACACAGGGTCACCAGGGGGCTTCCAGCTGCTGCTGCAAATGGCAAGGAGAACAACTCGAAGAGGCCTGGCTTTGCTTGAGTCTCACACTTGCATTGCTGTGGGCCCAAGGTGAGGTGGAGATGTCATGGGGCAGGAGCACAGGGGAGCGAACTTCTCACCTTGCAGCAATCGGGAAGCAGGCAGGGAAAAGAGCCAGACAGGAAAGGGATGGGGGCCAGGCACAGCCCCGAGGTCGCACCTCCATGGCCCGCTCACTCCCTTGGCCAGCACCCACCTTCTGCTTTCCCGGCACCTCGAGATGGCCATCACCAGGGGATGCATGTTCTGAGGAAGCTGGAGCCTTCCCCATCCCTCTGCCCTCCTGGAGCTCATCAGCTGCTGACACATGAGTCTTGGGTCTTGGTTTCCATGCAAACCCCAATAGCACAGATGCATCCTTCCCAAGCTTGGCATGGACACAGCTGGGTAGCTGGACAGTGCCAAGGGTGTGGGGAGCGGGGCGCGGGCTCACTGTGCTGCTGGGGCTGTTCTCAGGATTGGGTGTATGTGGAGTGCTACTGCTGCGTCCCAGGTTAAGGCTGGGTGTGCCAGGAGAAGCATACCCCCTCATCCACACAAGCCACCACCTTCCACCCCAGTGTGGGTCTGAGGGACACTCCTGCTTATTTTGAGAGAGGTTCTATGGGGTGCTAGACTCCAGCCTCTGGAAAGCCATTTGGGAATTAAACATTCATGCATGACCCAGCGAGGCTCTCCTAGGTGTCCAACTTGGAGACACCTCATACAGCACAAAAGGGACCCTCATGAAGCAACTGCAGCCGTGTAAGTGGCGATGACTTGGCAGCCATCCAGGTGCCCCTTACTAGGGGAGGGGCGCATAAAAAAGTCCGGTAGGCTCTCACCCTGGAACAGTGTGCAGCTGTCATGTGCCACGGAGCACACCTTGGCGCTCGCTGAACACAACACCACCACCACCACCAAACCCAAAGCAAACCGAGAGCTAGAGCAGAGAGTTAGTTACGTTGATGAAAAACAAAACAGCACAACATGTTTTGTAAGGATCCATGCATACTTAAAGACCTGTACCAGACACGTTATCAAGGAAGTTGGTGGGGGCAGGGCAATGCCGTAGAATCAGGGAGAAAGGAGAAAGAAGTTAGAAGAAATGGAACCAGGCCTGTGGGTACGCTGTTGCCCAGCTCGGGGATGGGAAGTACCTGGGGAACTCTGCGCTGAGTCTGGTGCAAATGACAAGATCAGAGCCAGGGTGACACCGTTGTGGAGGCCCTGGGCTGCATTCCACACAGGAGAGAGACAAAGCGTAACAAAGCTGAAACAAATGCAGCGATCTGCCCAGTCCTTCAGCCTCAGCAGCAGATGCCACTCCTTTTCTGCTGGCCTCCAGTGTCCCCGGTCCTTGGTCCCCTCTGCCTGGGAACAGCCGCAGATACAATCTGGCACGTATTTCTCCATCAACTGTGAAGAGCAGGACCTAATGCAAGCTCGCTGGCTGGAGTTTCCATCTCCCTGCAGGTCAGAGGAGTGTGGCTGAAGGGCACATGGACAGAAGTTCCGATGCCTCAGGATCCAGACGTCAGGAGTCTGCTTTCTTGCTTCACCACCACCACCACGATGGGCGGCCGCAACAAGTAGCCTTTCCTCTCTAGGCCTCGGGTTTCCCAGTGGCTCCTCCTCAGCTGTAGAGGGAGGATAAATCCCCAAGCCACTTCCTGTTACCTCCTGGCTGCGCAGTCAGCCCCGCCGACGTTCCTTGGCCTGGACAGAGAGATGCTGTGGTGTGTGCTCAAAGTAACAAGTTCCGCTCGGGCTGGGGCGTGCCACCCTCTGCCTCTGTGCTCTTCTGTCACCTGCTGACTGATGCGGAGGACTCCCTGGGGTCTGGGGCCTGGGGCCTGAGCCCCTGGGGGAAGAGGACAGCAACCAGAAGCAGCCCTACCAGATTACTGCATCAGCAGGTCCCGGGCCCATGGAGTTCTGCCTTCGAGCTCGTGGGGCCGTTTCCTACACCAGGTACCTCCCAACTAATCTACTTCCCGTTGGTGCAAAGATGTCACAGCATTCTGCGATTCGCGTAATGTTTCTCTGCTGTTTCACAACTGATGCTTTGGGCCCTGGGTCCTTTATGATGCTGCAAGGTGGCTGAGCAGGCTGGAGTGGCAGCAAGCTCCAAACACAGCCTCCATGCCTGGGACCTGCCCCCCTCCCCCTATATCCATGCACTGCCCTGGAGCCAAGGGGAGAACAGGGCTGCAGTAGCTCAGCCTCAAAAAGGCGCTTTTATGGTCACTGTTGCCTGCCGGATGAGGCTGAAGAGTCGGTGTCCCTGAGACGCGTAGGAGCCAGCTCTCGTGGCTCTGTGGGGTCCCATCTCCCACTTGATTCACCTCGTTGGAAAAAAAGCAGCTCCTCAAGCATGTCAACCGCAGCACCTTTGTACCTGCAGGTTGCTCTGCCCAGACACCACCCTCCCATCCCCCTCTTCTCCAGAAGCTGGGCTTACCAGTTCTTTTCTGCCAGAGGCCTGGACACCCCACCCATCTCTTCAGCTCTGTTCTTGCCCGGGATACGCTCACTTTCTACAACATCACTCACAGCTGTGGCTACTGGCGCACTCTCCACCGGCCTCACTCAGCTATCGCTGTCCTGGAGACCCATCCCCAGCACAGGCCCTGGCCAGGTGACGGTGCTCACAGTGACTGCTGAGCAGATGTGTCGAGCTAACCCTTGCACAGAGGGATCTGTACGCTCTGGGGAGGGGATCAGAGCCTGTGCCACGCTGGGGGCACAAATGGATCTCCTAGAAGCACAATGACTCCCCAAGACATGAGGTCATTGTGCGGGCACTAGGGGTGTTGGGTCTGTGTGTTCCCACAGCAGATCTAAAGAGCAGGGATTCAGGATCCACAGAGAGATTCCACACAAGCACCCGAGGGGCCATTGAGTTCTGGATTTGATCTGAACCTGGGACTTAAAATGCGAAAGCAATGCTTACAGAGCTGAGCTTTGGAGGGTGGGCTGGGGACATTGGAGCAGAGACAGCTCCATGGAGCCAGTCATCTGCAGGACAATTGTCTTCTCTGTGCATCCCGAAGCAGCCATTTGTGTCTGTTGATTTGCACACACAGATGACCTTGCTAGGTGCTGTCAGATGGAGAAAAGTCAGGATGGGCCAGGGGCCTGTGGCCAGGCCGTTCTCTCTCTCTCTCTACCTCTCTCTCTCTCTCTTGTCAGCGAGGGGGCTTCCAGGTGCCTTCAGCATTGCTTCCTGCTATTTATTCCCTTAGCCAGAGGTCACCTCTCTTATCCCAGGTCACCTCTCTTATCCCAGGTGCTGAGAGACTGGGGTGCCCACCACCCTGGAAGGAAGGCCTGGGTTTTAGGCAGCTATGCATTGTCTCAGCCACAGTGGCCCTTTAGGTCCAAGGTTTGCTACTTCTGTCCCTTTCCACCTCTGTTGATGAAATCTTGTCCCTTGCCTGGTCCCTGCTATCCCATTAATGATTAGTGTGACTTGGACCTTCCACCATCACAGAACTCTGAATTTCTTTTCTGCAAACATCTGCTTGGTTGGATCACTCCCTTGTCTTTGCAAATTTGTTAATTTCCAGGTGATCAAAGATTTCATGTGGGACACTGTTCTGGAGACTGGAGTAGGAAGCATCGGTTTCTTTTCCTGGGGCTGGGTGCTGGCCTCGCCTGGATGGGGCACCCAGGGTCAGAGGCCACAATGGCTGGGAGAAGCCAAGTCATGGGCGGGGAAACTGTGACAGCAGCATGGTGGAGCTGGGTAGGCCTGGGCCATGTCTCCTTCTCCGGGGCTCCCCACAGCACTCCACTATTTCCTGGCCAGGCCCCTCCTCAACGATGGTGATTTTGAGTTCTGCAAGGGGCCTCTCCTCCAGGCAAGGTCTCAGCCTGGAGTGAGGGACAGACACCTAGACCAGCCCCGATCGCGTCCAGGAGCTGCCTGCTGTCCAAGCACACCGTCATGCGGCCTCCCAGGCTCCCTTGCTCTGCGGGCCTTGCCTTTGCCTCCCCGCCCCCTTGCCCTGCACTGTGGCCGCTCACTCCTTCCTTCCGCACCACCCCTTCCTCACACGCTGTGGTTTGTGCAGGCTGTCTCTACGCATCTGAGCTAGAACTGGACTTCAGAGTGGCTTGGACCCTGGGATTGGAAAGACTGTCTTGGGTGTTTGTTTTTCCTTTTTTGTCTTTCTTTTGGGGGTGGGGGTTGAGACAAGGTCTTGCTAGGAAGTTCATAATGGCCTTGAACTCATTAAGTAGCTGGGATGGTCGACACATTGTGTCTTGGCTGGATGGCTCAGCAATTCCACCAAGGCATAGAGGCCCCTCCCTGGGGTGGGGAGGGCCTCCCCAGGTGACTCAGCACAAAAAGGGTGCAAGAAGGGGTTCAGGAAGGGCTCTGCCCGCCACTTGCTCAAGAGGAGCTCTGGTCTTTGCCGTTGGCCTGGAGGGAAGGGAGGGAGGCCTGAGAGACACCACAGCTGCTGCTCCTTGCTGTTTCCTGCTGCCATGAACTCTGCCCTCTGCCTTGGAGCCCGCCGAATATGGGCTGAAACCTCCACTGTGAGCTAAATAAATCTTTCCTTCCTTAATTATGGGTGTCGGGTATTTTGTCTCAACAATGAATAAAAAGTAGCTGAGATAGTAGCCTTGAACTCTCAGTGATCCTCCTGCCTCAGCCTCCTGGGTCCTGGGATTACAGGTGTGGGCCATCTTGCCCTACTTGTTTCTAAGACACAGCCAAGGGGCCAGGGTGTTAGCTAAGGGGCATAAGTGCCTGCCTGGCAAGCCCGAGGTCTTGAGTTCCATGCCTGGTGCCAAACAAATAAAATGAAAAGACACAGCCAAATTTGAAAGTGAGGGCTCCTTGCTCTGTGCTGAAGCCGCTGTAGACGTGTGAGGGTGTCACTGAGAGGGCTGGGCGTCCTGTGCGAGGCCCATGTGTCTCACACTGCAGAGCCACACAAGCTCTTAGGGGACTTGGAAACAGCACTGTGCGCCCTCGAGAGTTTCCAGACCTAAGCCTGAGACTGGGACTCAGGCTCCCAGGGGAGCCTGTGTAGACCCTGAGGCTCAGGCAGGTCAGAGAAGCCCCACAGTGAGTTCTTCAGAGGTGTGCCCCACACTTTGGGGTTTTGGGGCTGCTCTGAGAGATGGAACCAAGGTTCTATAATACAAGTTTGGGAAACACTGTATTAAAGACAGTTCACTGATCTGTTCATAGTGAAAACTGAAAATGTATGTGTGTCCATGTTCTAGGGGCTGCAAGCACAGCACTGAATGAACAGGGCCAAAAACAAAAACCAAAAAACAAACAAACAAAAAACCCTTAAAACAACACCTCAAGACCCAAAACAAACAAAACAAAACCCTTCTGGAACATTACAGCCTAGAATGCAGGTTGAAGCTTTTTTGCTCTGACAGGACTTCGCAGAGCATTAACAGGCATCACCAAGAGGGGATGCAGTATCCTGATTTCCAAATATTGCTGGATCTGAGAAATGTTGCTGTACAAGGAAGCTCTAGAACTCAGTGTCCTGTGAGAAATAGATGACAGAGAGGATTCTGTAAAGGGTCCAGCCTGCCCAGCTCCCTGGGTAGGGTTGGAGGAGGGCAAGGTTGCATGCAGGCTCACTGGGCACAGCTCGCTCCGTCTTCCACTCACCCCTGGGCCTGCTCTGTGATGCCTAAGATCTGGGGGTGTTGTGAGACCTGATGCTGGAGATAAAAAGCTGAGGGCTCCCATGGTCCCTGTGGGCACCCGTGCCGTGTCCCTCTGAGACGTCACACCTCTGACCGCTGGCTCATGTTCCATGACCTTCCTGAGCTTGGCCTGAGGCTGTAAGGCTGTACCTGCCTCTTGGGACAGCAGGCAACCTGGGTCATGGGAAAGAATGCCAAAGCACAGGGGAAAATCTATCGGGAGGCTCCGTCAGCTTCCTTGATTGATTAAGGCTGAGGCTTTTCTCCCCTCTTGAACACCTTTGGGTGCACTGATGTCTTCAGAACCAGACAGGGCGAAGAGCTTGCAATGTCCAGGGGTGAGCTTTCGAGACGCAGAAGGGAGACTGAAGCCCACCTGCACGGTGCCATCAGTTGGTGTTTGTCTCAGGCTCCGTCCTAGGCACTGCCAGTCTGTGCAGTGGGAGGCATCACGTTCTGCCCATGGGAAATCGAGGCTCAGGGAGCTGCAAGCGCGCTTCCCCAGTCGGATCAGGCCTGAACTGGTCTGAGCCGAGAGCTGAGCTCTTGCCACCAGCCCCGGTGGCCAGCACAGTGCACCACACTGTGAGCAGTCTATGTTCCTGAGTGGAGTCTGTGGATCAATCGCGTAGGAATGAAGATGCCGGAGCAGCCTGCCCTGGGGCTTCTGACCACGCAGAGGCCCTGGCACCCTTCCCTTTCTGGAATTTTCCACCTTTTCACATTTGTCCTTCTTAAAAACACCAAAACCTTATGATAAAATAAAGCAGTCGCTCTCATTACAAACCCAGCTACTATCAACTTCTTTCTTTTCCATTTCTACTTTCTTAATATTGCGTCTTTGATTTTGTGACTTTTCAGCAACCCTCCAAATGATCTTAACCTTTTTCCTAAACTGGAAAAACGAAAAACAAAACACTCTCCTGGGGAGAAAAAGGGAAATTGTATGTTCTTTGTTTACATGAGTGTACAGAAAATCATTCTTTTCCACGTGGTCTTGGTGATTTTCCATTGTGATATCAAAAAAGAAATGGATAGACTGGAGTTTGCAACCAATCTCTGGGGATTTCTTTCCTATTTGGGTGACCCCTGAGAGGCTTCTGAACACTTAGCTATTTTTGCAAGGAAAGAGAGGAAGTGCTGAGGGCTGGCTAGTGTTGGCAATAGCTCACCCCGCAGCTAACTTATTCTGATGGTTGCTTATTTTTATTTTTATGGAATCTGATGTTTTGATGCAATTGTTGGTATTTTGCACTTGACCTTCAACTAGAATAATTCGTCTCGAGCGTGCCAGGAGAGGCAGTGGACTATTGGTGACCAAGAAGCAGCCTGTTTGCTTAAACTATGACCCAGCTGTTTTCACTAAGCTGAGGAAGCGGCAAGGTCAGCCTGGGGGAGGGGCGGTTGACACTGCTTTGATCTGAGCTCTCTGTGATCCTAATCCACTCCCCTGTTGCTTGGCATGGGAGCTTGTTTCCTGTTGCCCAAGGTTTTCATACAGAGGCCTTTGCATTTGGGAAGGGACCGGAGGCAAATCCTAAGCCACGGATTCTGAGGACAAAAATGCTCTGGTTGAGATCAAAGAATCTTCTGTCCTACAATTCAGAGCTACGTGACTCCGGGTCAGAAGTGGAGTCATAAAGTCAAGTCCCGAAGTCTCTCTGCAGAGACAGGGGACATAGGGACCATGCTTAGAGCCCCTGCAGATCACCGAGCGACCTTGGGGGCAGTCCCCTCCCTTATCTGGCCCTGTTGTTCTCTAAAATAAGGGGACTTGACTCAGTGATTTCTAGGACCCTGTTTTGGTACTGACTTATATAAAATATCCGTCTTCTCCAAAGCCCAAGAGGCACCCAGACTTTCATAAGTTCTGTTACTGCCTAGATCTCAGATGGTTCCCCCAGATCTCAGGTGTTCAGAGAGGGGAGCTCCTGGAAGGTGACTGGAATCTGAGGACTCCACCTTCATCTATGGATGAATCTGTCAATGAGATTGTGATCGGGTGGCATTGCTGGGAGGTCACGGGAGCTCAGGAGGACCTGGGCCCTGGCCCACCACCTTGGTCCTCTCCTCTCTCTGCCTCCCAGCCTCTGTCCAGGGAGCAGCTTCGCTCTCTCTATCCTTTTGCCCGGATGTTTTTGTGCCTTCTCCGGCCTACGAGCAACGGAGTCCACAGTGCATGACTAGAGCTTCTCACACAGTGAGCTAAAGTAACCTTCCCACCTTAAATTGTTTATTACAGACATGACAAGCTGCTCTGTCAACTTGATTGGCTTGGGACCGGCCTTGGGGATTAGTAAAGAGCTCTTCTGGAGGTGTAACCTTGACTGCTACTTCTGTTCCCTGGTCTCTTTGTCTCTGGCATCTTTCCAGTGCCCTGCTTCCTGGCCATGACAGACCAGCAAGTTTCCTTCACTATGACCTTCCTCCATGATGCTCCTGCTTGGCCCACCCAACCGTGGGCGGAGTCATCTGAAACAGAACCAAATAAACCCAGCCTCCTTTAAGTTTTGAATGTCAGGTATTTTGTACCAGCAACAGCAAGGCTGACTGATACATAGAGTATTTTGTTACATTGACAAATAGCTGACCAGTATGCAGAGGTGTATCCAAGTTTGGTCTCTAGGGTCTAAAGAAATTATTTAGTATGGTGGGAGAGAAAAGCATTAAGAGACTACTCTGTATGGGGGCTGGGGAGATAGCTCATTAGAATAAGCACTTGCCTGGCAAGTGCAAGGTCCTGAGTTCAATCCCTGGTACTGAGAGAGAGAGAGAGAGAGAGAGAGAGAGAGAGATTACTTTATGTGCCACACATCACACACTTTACTTATCTTAATTTCTTCATTCAGTTGTCACTGTTATTTGACAAGGGAATAGTTACTGTTATCACCCCCCCCCCCCCATTTTACAGGTGGCAATTTGAGGCTTATTTAAGGTTATAAAACAGGGTAGATGGATCCAGGATTAGTCTCCAGGTTCTCGCCCCATCAGAGTGTGTTTGCATTGAGTGTTTATCTATGTCCAGGATAGATGCTGAGTTATGGGGGCAAAGACCAACTCTCAGGTCTTTTCTGAGTCCGTGGGTGTCCGCACAGGGCCTGGCCCCAAGTGTGTGGTCAGTCGGCACTGCAGGATGGGTACACGGGCCAGGCACTGCAGAAGAGTCCGCCGGCCGTGCGAGGGAACCACAGCTGAAAGAGAAAAAGCGGCGGGGAGGGACGGCCAGAGAACGTCTTCACTGCGGCACCAGCAGCTGGACCCCAGTCGGTACTCAGCCCGATGCTCGCGCCCTTGCGGGGTCTGGGCGGAGCCCGACTCCGCTGGGTGTTGTGTGGGAATTCTTGCGGTGCTTCTCAATCGCCGAGATGATGGTGATCTCAGGCCTTTCTCTTGCTGGCTGTGACAGAATCTGAGAGTCTAGTCTCAAGTTTTACTTTCTTCTTGGCACATTTTGGTATATTCAAAATTCTGTATTTATTGTTTTGGGGGCAGCTGGGGATTGAGCCCAGGATTTTTGAAGTGAGCTACATTTCCCAGCCCTTGTTCGTTTCATTGAGACAGATTCTTGCTCAATAGCTCAGTTGCCCAGGCTGGGATCTGACTTGTGATTTTTATGCCTCAGATCCCAGAGTGCTTAGGTTACAGACCTGCACTGCTATACCCAGCTATAATGATGTTTTAAATTGCAAAGCAGTTTAATTAAAAAATAGAACCAGTACTGAGTTTGCATCTTTATTCTAATGCTTTTTAAAAGCATTAGACAGACACTTTTAAACAGAAAAGTGGCTCTTTAGGGGTACCATATTGATAAGCATTGTGGTAACGGAATTAAACTGTGCCTTAAAGCATAAGAAGTAGAAAAAGAAAAATTAAGGTTAATCAGGGAGGGCAAGGTGGAAACCCTGTCGCTACCACTTGTGCCCACAAGAGGGCGGCACAGGGTCATCCGGAAGGGTAAAAGCTAAACCCAAGCGCCTCCCGCCCAGCTGCAGCAAGCAACCAAGTAGAAGGCTTTGGAGAATTAGCATGACCCCGCCTGCCCAGCGCTGTTCCGTTTACACCTTCCTCCTTTTCCTCCCCACGGTTATCTCGGAGCCTCACAAGGTCAGGTCTCTGAGATTCCCACCAGTTGGCTGAAAGGTAGGGTCGGTTCACACTTAACAGGGTGGAAACAAGCTGTCGCAGCCCCCTCACAAAGCTGCAACGCTCCCAGCCTGCTAACTGCACTCTTTTCTCCAAACTCTGGGTCTGACGCAACTGTATTAAAGACGTTTGTCACTAGCCTGGTCAAAGCCAGCATGGTTTTCCAGAGCAGAGAAGGCAAACCAGTGATTGGGCTCATTCCCCCTGAGAAGAGTCCCACGGGCTAGCGGTGGCCGAGCCTGCCCCCTGTCTTTCTCTCCACGACACTGGGGAGGTATGGACAGTCAACGTGGCCGAAGCCCATTTGCCCCACGTGGCATGGATTGCCTCTGAGGGCTCCCAACAACCCTGGCAGGGAGATATCAAGATGGGGAAACTGAGGTTCAGAGAAGGTCAGTGTCCAAAGACACTCAGCCCTTCAGGGACCAACAGAATCAAAATCCCATCTTGAAGGGTCTGAGTGTCCACAGCCCGAGACCACCATGTCTTCTGTGAGCAAAAGACAGAGCTGGACGGCACTTTCCAGAGAAGCAACGACAAGAGGGTAGGTCAGGCCTCAGGCTCTGAGAGGCCTGGCTGCCTCCTGAATTCTCCTAGGCTGTGGGGAGGACCAGTGCTGGTTCAAGGGTTCTGTGAGCCAGCACAGGAGATCTCTTTTCCTCCCATTAATGCATGCTTTAGTTACACTTCTTACTATAATTACTCTGCAGTAATTAACAAGGGAAAATAACACATCTGGGTCTACGCTGCAGCTCCAAACAGATGCAGAAGAAACAGACATTCAGAGCTACGTACACTAATTTCACAAATAGGCATTGAGCACCTACTATGCACCAACAGCAAGCCAATGAACAAGGGCCTTGCTGGCTTTGAGGGTGGAGACATCGGGAGAGGGGTAGGAAGGGGCTGGGAGTGGATGCAGAAGAGGTCAGTGAGTGACTTTTGCTGTGAAGACTGCAGAACAGGGTGACAAGGGACTCAAGATTTCTGGGGAGGGTATGCCTGACGGGGGGCAGGGACAGTGCCTGGGCGGAGGCGTGGGGCAGGGACGGAGTGAGTCTGTGACACCTGGAGCAGGCCAGCGTGGCTGACACAGCACCTTGTGGCCATATGGGTGGGAGATGGTGCAGAGAAGCGGTTGGTGAGGTCCAGGGGCTCTCAGAAAGCCACAGGAAAGCAACGAGATGTTTCTGGAGGGACCTGAGGCAGGAACCTGATTTTGCATAGTTCTAAAGGGTTGGAGTTGCTTCTATTCTTCTTCTTCTGTGTTATCTGCACGGGGGAGTTCATGAGGCTGTGTCCAGAACCACACCTGGGAGGGCAGAGGAGGCCTTGGGAGGGTGAACTGGGTGCAGATTCCCTCTGCTATTTAACTTGTCTCTCTCCCCTCTTCCCCCATCTGGGAACTTTGATCCCAAAGTTCCAGCCCTGTAGGCTTGGGAGCTGAGTTTGTGTAGGACAGAGGGTGACTCTGGCTCCGTGGCAGTCACCTGCCACACAGAACCAGTGGGGTCAAGCCCCAGACTTCCCAGGGCCAGCCTTCTCTCCCAAGGGATGGGAAGTGGGGTGCCACTCTGTGAGTGGTAGGAAAACTGGGGCCTCCTCAAGGGCAGGGAGGGGCTGTGGTGATTCTTCCTGAGAATCTGTAAGGGCAGTGGAGGGAGGTGGAGGGGAGGAAGAGAGGGAGGAAGGCAAAAGGGGCTCCTGCATTGGAGGACAGAGGGCCAGGATCGCTACTTCCTCAGGGGTCTTGGGCTCCTCCTTGGAGCACGGGCGAGCGCCTGCTTCCGGTCCTCCGACCGGACTGTCGTCCTCTATTCGGTTTCTATCTCTTTCTCCCGCTGCTTCCCAATCTGGGGGATTTCTTGCTGTGTGTGGGGGGTGGGGGGTGGTTAAGCAGAGAGAGAAAGCTACTCACAAGGGCAGGTGGGGGTTTCGGGAGTACCAGCTCCGTTGTGGAGCCACCCACGAGGGGTGGATCATTGCCACCTTCTTGGCTTCTAAGGAATTCTGTGCCTTATTAGGGCCCCTTCCCTCCTCTCCTCCTTCTCCACCCACTCATCACTTTTCAGGGCCCCAAGGGACCGGCACAACAATTTCTCCTGCCCCCGGCTCTTTTATAAACGCGCCCTGAGGGCCCTGGCCTCTCTGCCTGGGGTGGGTGTCACTAGGGACGCTTCCAGGTTCTGCGGCGCTGAGCTCTCAGAGCAGAGATGCAAGGGCTGCGTCAGCGCTTCTGCAGCTCACTCGTGGGCGGATCCTGCGGAGAGGGCGGGGCCGGAGGGCGGGTGAAGGCGTGGCGTCATCCTGCCTTACTTGCGACCTGTGCCTTAGTAGTCTAGGACTCTCCTAGCTCTTCCTACAACCCCCAACTACACCTGCTAGACTAAGGCCCCCATTCAACGATTTTTTTTTTTTTTTTTAGAGAAATAGAAGCTCATAAGACTAGTTACACAGAGAAGCAATGACAGATGGTCAAAACCACTTTATAATCAAGTGTTCGGTATTTGTACATAGGTGAAGGGCCAGACTCTGGAAATAAGTCATCTGGGTTCCTGTGCCAGGATTGTGTGACTGGGCGGTAGCATCTGTCACAGTTAGTAGGAGAATTCAATGTGTTCATAAGTGGGAAAATAGGAGGAGTGACTAGGAGAAAGGTCCCCTGAGTGTAGGCTGAGTGCTGGTTATCCGTTTTCCAAGCGCAGCTCTGCGGATGTGCTACGCAGCGCCCTCATGGTGCAGGACCCCTGGGAAGTCCCCGCTGAGGTCCTCTCTAGGCCCCTGTCACCTGCTCTCCTCGCTGTTCCTTGAAGATGAGCCACAGCCCTCAGGCAGGCAGAGCTGCAGGGACAGTTAAAGTGGTCTAGCAGGCTAACACCCCGGGTCCAGTGGAGAGGTGCAGGGCTTCTCTCTTAACTTGCAGGACTGTGAGTGGAATCTTACCGCCAAGATCCCAGGATACAAATTCAGACCTGGGTTTGAATTCTGTCTCTGTTGTTTATTCTTGGTCTCTTGGACAAATACCACACCTCTCTGAGCCTAGTTTTCTTAACTCTCAAAAGGATTATCTACCTTCGGGTAACAGCATGGCTTACAGAGCTGTACAAGCCCCTTCCTTGTAGCCAGCGTCAGTGTGGTCCTGTCTCGGGAGCTTGCACGAGTCTTTCTTATTCTCTAAGCTTGATTTTCCCATCCTAGTAATGAAGTGGCTGATCAGCTGATCCCAGAGCGCAGCAGCAGATGGAAACTTGTGCACTTCTTAGGCCTGATCCCTCAGCACTCCCTGCTCCCTGTGCTCCCTAGGGTCCCCAACTTGAACCCCTGGAACTGTCCTAGGGCTTTCTCTGGCTGCATGTGAGGACATCCAGGGAGTTAATGTTGCCAGATGGGATAAACACCTCTCCTCTTTCACTGGGTGGGGCAGCCCCAAGCCCTTTCTCCACTCCACCAGCAGGAGCACCATCTCCCCCAAGTGGTGGCCTACAGATGAATGTTCCTGAATGGCCTTCCCTTCCCTGAGTCATATCTCTGCCCTCAGCAGTGCTTCCTGGGGTCACCACTCAGCTGGAGCATGAGCCTAGGTGGGAATCGAGATCTTTTTCCTTCCCTGAAGACCGAGTCCCCAGGCCAAGTGTTCTGGAGGTTCTGAGGAGCAGGAGTGTGTTGGTACCAGAGGTTCTGAAAGCCAGGACTTGGAGTCAGGCTTGGGGCTCCCAAATGATGCAGATGTGCTGATTAAATGAACAGGGCTGGGGACACGGAGCACGGGGAGCAACGTGCTGTCGCCCATGGAGCTCCTTGTGAAGGCCGGCGACGCTCCAGGGAGCGCAAGATTCAAGCTGCTAGACGAGGAGGTCATGGCTCACAGCCACAGCACTGAACCCAAGCCCGCCCATCCAGTTCACAAGGCCTTCAGCCCATGACTCTAAGTGCTGTTCCCAATGACCTGACCAGGAGCACTTCGTTGTAATCACTATTGTCTTTATTTGTTCATATATCATCGTTACTATTCCTCTCACTTCACTGTGGGATGTTGTTGCTCCCCATTCCCAGGCCCCAAGCAGACACAAACAACCCATGAGGGCTTCTTTAGAATTCTCCTCTAGCACTCCAGGTAGTCCCTCCCAGTTGATTAAATTGTCATGACCGCTGACACCCATTTTGCTTGCCTGCCTGGCAACTTTTCTAACAACAATAAATTCTTATTAAATTAACCTGAAAAACTCAGGCAGAAGACGTAAACTGGGCTTAGGGCCTAGGAGTCCTGACTCTCCTCCCCACAGGACTCTGCCTGTGACTGTTGAAAGCTGCATTGCATCCCTCTGATTTAGAGAGACATCCCCAACACTGAAGCACACACCACACACACACACACACACACACACACACACACACACACACACACACAGCAGCCCCATCTGTGGTGGGGAACACCTCCCAAAATACTCCATGGGTGCCTGAAGCCTCAGACAGCACCAAAGCCTGCATATACTGTCATTTCCTGTGCGTGTATACCTATTATCACATTTACTTTATTACACAGTAAGAGATGAACAATAATGAATTGAACAGAACAGCTGTACCCATCTACTATGAATGTGGTTTCTCTCTTTCTCCCTGTCAAACTATGCTATTGAACTGAACTCAGCTTACTTCAAAAAGAATGTTGGTCCCAGCAAACTGAACGAGGGAAAGGAGAATTACAGACAAGGGGAGACCACTCGCCACACATCCATCCTTCCTCCCTGGCAGATTTCTCTTAAAACTTTGTTTAATAAATCTTGCTGAGCTGTGTGGACCACGACATCAGGTGGGACTGAATCTGCAGACTGGCAGAGGCGATAGCCAGGGAGGACCACCTGTCCTAAAGCCTGGGATGGGACCAGAGACCTCGTGGGGCTTCAGCACTGTGCTGCATTCACCACCCACAGCAAAGCTACTCTTTCCTCTCACCGAAGAACACATTGGATTAGCAAATTAGATGTTTTCATTTTCATCGCTGCACAGTCCTCAATTTTCTCACTTCCCAGACACAAATATTCCTCCGGGACCCAGGACCAGCTTCAAGAGGGTCTTTGCCAAGCTGCCATGGTGGAGAAAGCCTGGCTGGATCCCTGTGACTTCTCTGTCTTCTCACCTGGTGGGAGCAAAGCCCCCTCGGCCCTGGCAGGCTGCACTTATGCACCATGTGGGGTCAGTGGCCAACTGAGTGCCTTGGGCAGACTATCTTGCCTCTCTGGCTACAGTTGTCCTATCTAGAGGAAAGGAGGAACAGCGCTTGCTCTGCCAAGATCTTGAGCAGATCCCACTCCATGTGTCTGAAAACAGTCCCGAGGACGCCTGAGCAGGAGTGGAGCCTCCCCGTCTTGTAAGTCCTCTTCCTCTCATCTCAGTGAATTGTTGTAAAACAAAAACAGATGGGAAACGCTATCTATACCAGGACTGTCAGCTAGAGCTTTCTGTGATGACGAAAATATTTCATATCTGTGTGCTTCAAACCAGATGTCACCAGTCATGCATGGCTATTGAGTGCCTGAAACGCGGCTGATGTCCTGAAGTCCTGTCTTCTAAATTTTATCTCATTTAAATCAACATAGAGTTAAAGAGCCCCATGTGGCTAGTGGGAACCTGGGGAGACTTAGCAGATACAAACCTACAGCAGTGATCTCATCAGGAGGGAAACCTCTTTTCTAGTCCCCACCACAGTGGACACCTTGCCACCAAGCGGTGACTCTTGACTAAGTGTGCACGAGCTGCAGTCAGCTGAGATTTCCAGGAGTCTTAGTGTCGGAGCACATCTGCTGCTTCTATTTGAAAGAACCCAGGCCCAGAGCCCAACAGAGAGGGTGCTCCGTGACCCTGGTGTCCTGATTCCTGGTGGCATGTTATGTCCACTAGCAAGAGAGCCCTTTGTGTCCCTAGGCATGGTCAGCTAACCAACTGGCTCCCTCTCTCTGGACAGGGCTGGCAGAGGTCGGAAGAGGAACTCATCTGTCGTTTCAGGCAGAACCTTCCTAATCGCAGTTCAGTTTCTGCTATGTTGGTTCCTGGCACGAGAGCCAATGGGTCAGGCTAATAATTGGCTTTTGGTTCCTTTCTATTGCCAGCTGGGTCTCACAAATTAGACATCCTCCCCCAAAATAATAATAATAATAATAATAATAATAATAATAATAATAATAAACAAGGGACAGGATTTCCCTGTGACCTGGGAACCCAGACTGGTAGATGACGGGCTGGCCCCCAAGCGAGCAAAGCTGAGTTCTGTCTTCTCTGCTTAGAACTGTGTGGAGACTGTGGGGTGCGTCTGGTTGAGCAAAAGTCCCACCTAAAGCACAAAGCAGAAGATCATGAAGATCAAGGGAGAGGTGTAGCAGAGCCCAGCAGGGGCAGCATAGCCATCTGAGGGCAGTGGCACCCACGCGACAGCGAGGGGATGGCCCAGAAACATCGGCCCACGAGTTATCTAATCTAAAAGGGTCTGGTACTTAAAGAAGACGTACAAATGGCCGGTAAGCACATGAAAAGATCCTTAATATCATTAGTCAACTGGGAGTCACCCTCCTGCACTCACTGGGTGGCTGCCATCAAAGACAGTGACAGGAAACGCTGGAACCTGCAGGTATTGCTTATGAGAATGTTAACTGCTGCGGCCACTGGGGAAGACAGTTTGATAGTTCCTCAGGGAGTAAATCACAAACTTGTTACCGTATAACCCAGAAATTTCGCGTTTTGGTGTATATCCAAGAGAAGGGAAAACATACGTTCATACAAGAACTTGTAAATAATTGTATATAATGGCATTACACACAAGAACCAAAACATAGATGGAAACAACCCAATGGCCAATGAGCTGGATGAATAAAGTGGATAAATAAACTGTGATCTACCCATGTGATGAAATGTAATTTGACAATGAAAAGGAATAAAGTGTTGATACATGCTGCAAGGTGGAAGAACTTTGCAAACATTTCCAAATGAAAAAGCCAATCACAAGACTACCTAATGTATGCATTATTTGAAGTGTCCAGAGTAAGCAAATCAAAAAAGATGAAAAGCAGGTTAGTGATTGGCTGAGGTAGGAAGAGTGACGGTTAAAAGTTATGAAGTTATTTTTGGGAGATGAGAGGTTTTCTACAATTAATGTGATGACAGCAGCAGAGCCAGGTGGACTTATCAGAATTATAGAAAAGCACATTTTAAAAAGGTGGGTTGATCAAGAAATTTGGGACACCGCTGAGTTATAGGATATAAGAGAGCACAGGTTCCCTGATGTCCTGAGTCCTCACTGACCTTGAAGTGCTATGGCCAAAATATTGGCTGTCCTTGTAGCCCCTCTATTTCTCTAATTTTTGGCCTGCAAACTTTAGTTGTCAAACATCCACAAGAGAAGCTTAATGATATTATTACCTGTAACAGAGGCAGCTGAGCTTAACATCATTATCTGTCTGAATATCAAGTGCCTTAGAACATGGAACTGGTATTTTCCAACAGCCATGGATAGTCTAAAATTTAAATCCTTATAGAATGTGAGAAAAACAATTACATATTTTTACACAGAAATTTAGAAATCAAACCATATATAATATTGTATATGTAGCAGGACAATCCTATGACATGTTTGTTTCTTGTCTCTTATTTTCTTTTATTACCTTTAAAAATTTTACTTTAAAGACAGCGTAACAATAATTGGTATGACATTAGAAGCAGTATGCATTTAGAAGACCAATGACAGGTATTTCAAGCATGGTTTTAGTATTACACATTGCTACCCTCAGTGCAGTTGCTCAGTTCACAGATATCAGCGTATAGAGTTAGTCACAGTGAGAATTCTACCCATTAACTGCTATTTCCACAAACCTGATGACGATTCTTAGGACCATTGCCTTAACCATCTTATTTACACAAATGCATGGTTTTGCCTCTGCCATATTTCCTAATTTTTCTCCTTTGTCTCTTCGTTGTTTAAACCTTAAGTTCTCTCTTTCCACTTAACAGTGTTATACCTTTCAATTCTTAGTTCTTCTTTTGAGATCTTACATTAGGGAGACAATATGATATTTACACATGTGGGTCTGGTTTATTTCACTTATGAGTATATATTCAAGTTGCATCCACTTATTGCTGAATTCAAGTACCTACAATCTTTAGACTGGTTTCAAGTGTGAAAGGTCCTTTAAAGACTTCTCCAAATACAGCTTCTCTAACTGCAGTGGAACACCCATCTCTTACAAAACAAAAATGGAGATATGTTGGGAGCCACAAAGCTAGGAAATCGAACAAATACATGTAGGTAGGACTTGGCCCAGTGTTCAAAGGAAATAAGCTACCTGCTCCTGAGATGAAGGTCCTGTCTGGTTAAGGTTAGCTATTGGCTGCTAGGCAACGAAGTGTCATGTATTACTAATTTCACAAAAGTATAAATAAAGGACAGTTTTGTTGTGAAAGAAAAAAAGGAAGGAGAAGGAAAAAAATATATGTATGTACAAGGGAGTTAGGATAGATATACAGCTACTCTCTTAGTTCACTGAGAATAAAAGTTTGTACAAATGTTGGTTAGACAAGATATCAGGTCTGCATCTTGTCCTCTGGATAACTACTATGAAGACAACAGTACATGATGTATTAATTACTGTAAACATCCTACTAACCTGTTTTGAAACTGTTTCATTGCTATTTTATCTTTTTTCTCATTAAAGTGAATGAAAGTTTAAAAATAAAAAAAAAATTAAACAGGTGGGTTGGTTAGTCTGTAAGTTCTATTTCAACAAGTTTGCTAAACAGTGAAAGCACTGAGGGGGCAGGGAGGTTTCCAGGAGGAGGTGTCTATGCCAGACAGAAAAGGGAAAGGCGAGGTGTGGGTGGGAGTGGGAGGTGTGGGGACGAGCTTCATAAAGAAAGGACACCTGGGGCCAAGGTCCCCAGGGGAGGGATCTTCCAGGGGCTGCAGGAAAGGCCATGTGGCTGGACTGAGGCAGGACAGCTGAAATTTTCCAGAAGAGAAGTCACTAAGCCAGGCAAGAGAAGGAAACAGATTCTCCTTCTGTAGACAAAAAGTGGAACCCTGCTTTCACTGGCTGGTCCTAAGGGCTTCCATTTTTTGGTTCAAATTAGACAGTGACACCCTAGACAGAAACCCAGGCTGGTAGGCTTGACTTAGCTCCATGTCAGCATCCACCAGATGCCACAGACGCTTAGATTTCAAGACTCTGACACTCGTGTGCTGCCCCTGTGCACAGATTTGCCTCTCACACTGGTACGGGGGGCACACCTAGTGTTACAGCGAACCACCCCAAACATGCACGCAATCTGCATCGAGCCAGGTGCTCACAAATACACACAGACATGCACACACGTCCAGATCCACGCATGTCCACACAGGTGCGCATTCATACGTGTGTGTCACAAGGCACACAATGAGACAGACACACACCTACCTCCATAACATGCACACATGCACAGCAGGACACACATATACAAGCACACACGCATAGACACACATGCACACACACATGTACATGTACATACCTCCAGCGTGGCATGTAGCCTCCCTCTGGCTGTCCTGGGGAGCTCTGGAGGAGTTGCCCAGGACCCCACAGCTTCCAGAGCAATGAGCTCCCCTGCTCCTTCCCGGCTTCTGGCTCTGTCGTGCTTCTCTCACTCGGACTTAAACCAGCGAAGTGCTGCTATTGAGAGCAGGGCTGGCATTCCGCGTTTTCTTCTTGGCATCTTTGCAGACCGCTGATGATTCATGTGCTGATGCCTGGAGCATTATATTCCTCTCTGATGTATTTTGTTTCTTCTTTCTTTTTTCTCAATCTGGCACTGCATGTGTAAATTGCGGTGAGGAAAAACTTGGGTGTTGTTAACCTCTGGGTCCATTTCCTTCCCTTCTGCACCTCAAGACCGCTCTGGTGGCCACGCTTCCTCCTGCAGGGGTTTCTAGGTCTCGTGGGATTACCTCGGCCTTTAGGAAATCTGGATTTCCTTAATCCAGAGCATTCAAACCCTCCTCCAGTTAAAGTCCCAGCTCTGCTACAGAGGCAGGTTTGTAGCTTACCAACCTTCGCTTTCCCTCTGGATGAGGGAGATGTTCCCCTTCTTCCTGCAGGTGATGGAGAGAACTGAGCTGGACCTGACACAGCGAGGCCTCACCAGTGTAGCGCCAATAGTTCCTCCACGGGACTGCAGCTCCTGGCTTTGCTGCCTCTTAGTGGTGTCAGGACAGGGCTGAGATGCGTGAATGCCTTGGCAGTGCTGGCAGCACGGCCGTCCTTCCAAGCAAAGCTCTAATGGTTGTGGGATATTTGTTCAAAGGCAGGCAGGGAGAGGACCCTCCCCACGGTGCCAGGTTGCAAGGAATGGAGCTGTGACCTGGTGTGACTCCTGGCATTGTGAGTGCACACTCCTGCCATCACCTGAGAATGCCATGAGGGCATCGCTCCCCCCACCAGTGGTGTCTTCCACCTTGTTTTTAAGCTGCTCTTATAGTCTGCCTTTAGGAAGCCTCTTGGCTGGACTGTCCTTTAGCCAGGAAATGGTGGGGCAGACTCCGGAGACATCTGTGGATGGGATGGGCTTGCATATTAGTGGCAGGATTCTTTTACATCTGTAGTACAAACTCTCATATTCAGGTACCTGTAGGGGCTGCCTACTGCTTGCAGACAAAGTCTTGATTCCTTGGCATTCGAGGCTCCCCAGGGCTGGGGGTGCTATGGCATTCTTCTCCCACTATCTGTCATCAGATCCTGTGACCCCCATCAGCATTCCCATAAGGACCACTGCAGTGGGCATGCCCAGTGCATGCAAGCTTGTGGTGCTTGCCTGGGCCTGACTGAGGCTGCTAGAAGGGCTGGGTGCTGACAATGGGTGCTTTACCTGTCCTCCACCAGTGACTAAGGGGAGAGTTGGGGTACCATTTCCTTGCCCTTTTCTGGGGCAGATTTGAGGCTGTCTGCTGTACTAGCTCCTGAAGTTGTCTGGGGAGGTAAGACTCTAGTCACTGACAATGCCAATGGGCTGGGTAACACAAGCGATTGGTGTGCAGATCCTCCTTCCTCTAGGAAGCAGGCTCTACCTGGAGCCTCCTCCAGCAGCCAACTCCGCAGCAGACCCTTAACCCAGTGTCAGTGGGGACCCCGTGTGAGGGTGTCAGGAGCGCAGCAGCTATGACACAGGCCTGATGAGGTTGTATCTGCCAGCGCAGCTCATCCTGTAGACAAGGTGGACCCCAGGGGTAAGGACCCATTTGCAGTGTCATCCTACAAGACAGGTAACTGAGATATTGAGCACCTTCTGGACTAAGCACCTTGTCTTGGGTCCTCTAACTAGAAAGTAATGGAGTTAGACAGAGAGTTGACATCTGAATTTATGTCAACAAAACCAGGTGTGTTAACATGGGTACCTGGGTGGTTAGCTCTACACCTGCCCATGTGCCATAGCTGGTTCCTCAGGACACTGCGTCCCTTGAGATTTGGGTTCAGAGCATAAAGGTCTTCCCTGGTCTCCAACACACCTTGGGGCCCACAAGGTTCAAACTGTTGCCCTCTGGCAGTACCCTATTCACAGTACCCTATTCATTTACTTCAGGGCAGTTCTTACAGGCTGTGTTTATTGGTTTGTTTGTTTGTGTCCTTCACGGTCAGTCTGCTCCACATGCTGGGCCAAGGAGACCAGCCTCCCATCAGCTGTGATTTTGCTATATCCTTAGCACCTACTTCAGCTTCTAGCAGATGGGTCTTCAAGCGTCCCTGTGCATGAGCGGGCAACTGATTGCATAGTCAAGAAACGAAGCTTTCTGGGTTGCGAGACAGCCTTGTTGGCAAGCTGGCTCATCTTATAGAATGTGGTTCAGTGGCAGCCCAGGTCACATGGCGATTAGTGGCCCTGGGTCATTTCCAAACCAGAGCTTTATTTTCATAATTTGCTTTCTGAAAGGTGTCCTCTGATTTCAATGTTGTTAATCTAGGGGCCAGACTCTCAGATTCCCAGTTGAAAAACAACAGCTGCGCATACTAAATGAGACCAATGCTCCCATGGGGTGGGGTATAAATTTCAATAATAATGGAGATGTATTCATCAGACCTATCAATCACTACCCCAATGCTTCTAAGACACTTCTCAATGTCAAATGCACTTCTCCAGTATATACTCTCTGGAAGCCAGCTGCAGGGCCACAGGCCCTTGGTCCCCACCATGGGCAACACCTTCCCTGTTCCAGGCCCCAGTCTCCCTTTCTTCCCCAGGGAACATAGCATTGCTTTCATCATCCAGGTTTCAGATCTCCTAGCACCAACATGGAACATGACACAACATTCTTTTGCTCTGTACAGTGGGCAAATGTTCTCCCTGCACAACTGTTCCTTTCTGTTTTTTTCTTTTTTCTTTTTTTCTCCCACTGGGATTACAGATGTGCACCACCACGTCTGATCATCTTAATGGTGGGCTTGACATGCCTGGGGTGGGGCCAGCATGGCATGTGATACTGAGAATCAAACCCAGGTCCTTGCGCTTGCCAAAAAGGGTTTAGACTACTGATATATAGCCCTGGCTCCTTTCTGCTTTCTTAAAAATCCCTGCAGTGGCTGCCTTTCACCTTGATATAGCGTTGGCAAATAGCCTGTGTGCCACAGCGGGCTATTTGTATCACTGAAAGCTCTAAAATGTTCTCCATCCCTGGCCTAGAGGCTGGAACATTTGGGTAATCCAGGACATAGGAGTTCTTGCTTGGTTTGCTGGTGGAACTCCTTCTGGTTCTCCCTGTGATCTATTATTCTTTTATCACCGAGCCTGCCTCCTCCCATGCTGCCCCTGGACCCCTCCTCTCCCTCTTCTGCTTGTAGCAGGTGCCTGTGACACACCCAGTGCTCAAACACAAATGCTTTGTTTTCCCCTGTGTGGAAAGGCTGAGGAAGACTTTAGGGACCAGGTAACATTTGAATTGTTTCTTGGTGGCAAGCACAGCAAATTTGCACAGGTAGACACTGTGATAACAAGAAAGGAGGAGGTTCTGTTGTGGACGTAGCTGGCCAGGGTGATTAGCATGGGAGAGGGAGAGGGAGAGCAGAAGTCAGAGCCAGAGAACTCCAGAGCTTGGTGTGTTAGGAACCCAGCCCACTGGTGCTCAGCACTGGAATTTCGTGTAAATGTTCACTGCTCATCAGTTCCTTACCAGGCTCTTGGTCAATGCTATGGTTGGAGTATGTCCCCCAAATTCTGGTATTGAAACATAATTCCCAATATGGGGAGGTCGGGCACTGCCCCCATGAATGGATAATATGTGGGTAGTTTCATTACAAAAGTAAGTTTAATCCCTCAAATTCTTGTCCTTGTAATGCTCTTTGTCTTGAGACAACACAGCCAGATGTGGCCAGGTGTGGCCAGACGTGGCCCCCCTCCACCTTGCATGCTTCAGCTTCTAAAACTGTGAGCCGAACACATCTCTACTTATTACATGTTGCCCAGTCTGTGGTATTAGTAGCAGCACAAAACAGACATGAAGGAATGAGCTTATACTACATCTGTAAACATCAAATTACAATAAAAGTCCAAAGAACTGTGTGCTAGGAAAAAGGATGGAGAACAAACACTTGTTGGAGTCTTGCCGTTTGCTAGGGACTTGCACTACCATTGGGATTAGGTTGTGTTTCCAAAGATGCCTGCAGCAATATCCCCATCCCACATGCTCTTCGGCAGTGTTACCACACCCTGGCCCAGCTAAGGCGTGTGTATGTCTCCTACTGAGCTGACCCTGAGCCTGGCCCTCAGCAGACCTACAGCATGTCCACCTTCTGTTGTGAGGACCAGCGCCCCACAGCATGCTGGGAGGGTTCTGTGCTGCTCACAGGAGAGAACCATGGAGAGCAGAACAGGCTGCAGTCACGTGAGCAGAACCGGGGAGGACCTTCCAGTCCAGCCCGCCCGCCAGCCAGCAGACTAAGAGCAGGTGCGCCTCAGGGACCAGAACCACTAGGCCCAAATCCCTAAGGCACAAAACCGTAAGCAAGTTTTTGTGGTTATTTTGACAAGCCACTAAATGGTGGGGTTGCTTGTGAGGCTGTAACAGAGAACAAGAACACCCTTTCAGCCATCTGCATGACTCCAAGAGGCAGGTGCTGTTACCTTAAATGACTAGGGACCTTACACACAAAGCACACCGCAGACACTGGATTCAAACCCAGGCCTCGGTGACCCCAAATTCTGTAGGGACTCTTGGTTACAGCTATCTCAGAGAGCAGAGGAGGGGACTTCTGATGCGGCAGAGATTCCTCCCCAGCGGTAGGGCCAGATGTGAGGAAGATTTTTGCCTTCGCCCTCTTGTTTCTTTTAAATGTTAACCATACTACCTACTGCAAAAGGAGCAAGTGAAACTAACATATTTATTTATAAGAAAACAATTGTGATGTGTGTGTGCTGGGTGGATGTGGGTGGAGCTGCTGGTTGTATCCTGGAAAGGCAGTGATGGGCTTGGCTTAGAAATCAGCGGGTCCCACCCCCAGGGGCACTTGGGAGTCATCAGCTGAACCTTGAGACTCCTAGTGCCCAGCCCGGCCCACAGGGGCTGTTTCAATAGGTTGGGGGCGTGGCTTCGGTGTTAGAGTTTTCCAAAAGCTCTCTGGGTGGTTTCAGGGCGAAGCTAAGGTTGAGAGCTACTGCGCGTGTGGGAGACCCGCATTCTGCTAGGCGCTGAAGGGTTGGGGAGGGCGTGGAGGGAGCTGTGCCGAAGGAGCAGCAGGAGCAAAGGTGGGCGTAAGTGGGCGATTTATGGGAACACTGGAGAGAGAATGGCTCGGGGGTGGAGATGCCTCAACTAAACAAAACAAAACAGAACAAAACGAAGTGGAGCAGCCCTGGTGCGCTCCTGGTATTCTGTGCCCTGGTGCGCTCGATCCGGGACTCATTTCGCAGCAATGCAGTGCTCAGCCATTATAGCCAAACCGATCGGTCTGAAAAGGAATTAATTGGAGGGCTGGTAATAATTGGGTTTGTCATGAGGAGAAACAACCCGCAGTGCAGCATCTCTCACTGCTCAGGAACAGCTTTGCTGGGGTCCCCGCTTCATCAGGATCCCAGCCCACAGCCAGTGATGACCCTGGCATTCTCAGGCCGCGGGCGTTGGGGCTCCCTCAAGAAGGAGGAGTGGATGTGACCCCAAGGACTTTCCTTGAGCACCAGGGAGGAAAGACATGGCCATATCACAGATCAGGGCGTGCTCAAGCCTTCAGGCTAAGCTGAACCTTTACCTTGACAGGGAGCTTTGAAACAGACTTCTGGATTTGGTGGGGCAGCAGCGTGGCCCCGGGAACTGAGGCTGTCTGGAAGCTTGAGGAAAGCTGGAGCAGTGGCTGTCGGATGTGGATGGGCCAGAACCATCTGGAAGGCAGCTAGAAGCGAGGACGAAGGCCCAGGCTTACGGAAAGAGAATAGCACCCTGGCTTCTGCCTGGTAGTCGGTTCCCCCAGCTGTCTCTGAGGGATGGGGAACCACAGCCCGCAAGCGCAGACGTCAGAGCCGAGAAGGGGGACACTGCTGTCCTCTGCGCATACTCCCTCAGACTCCACTTGAACTGGACTGGCTTGCAACGCTGCCTCGGGGAACCGAATCACCCAGCTAATCCTGATGCCAGGCAGCGCTGGAGAATCGCCGTGTCAAGGAGTCCAGGAGCCGGCTCAGGCCGAGGCTCACCCCGGGAATTCAGGGAGGACAAAAGTGAAATATTAAGTTTGCTGAGGAAAGGGCAAAGCTCCAGTAACGAGACTGGGTCAACGGGCCATGCATTTGGAAATAAATACAGTTAGATGTTTCCTCAGATCCCAAATGATAATGAATTCCAGATGGATTAAGGACATAAATGTAAAGGATGAAATAACAAAATTTCTGCTTAGAAAAATATTTTCATAATGTGGGGTGAGGAAGGCCTTTTAAAACATGACACAAATCTTAGAAAGCACAAAGGAAAAGATGGACAGATTGCCTGCTGCTGAAACTTAAAACTCTGGTAAAATAAACACCAAAGATAAAAGACACATAACAGGCAAGAGAACATATTTGCAATTTATATCATAGGCCAAAAATTGGTAAAAAAGAAAAAACAACAGCTCAATAAAAATGGGCTCATGATATGAAGAGGTAATTTTTAGATGTATAGAACATACAGATTTGTTGATAAACACTCAAAAAGATGGGCAACTTCATTGATAATCAAATAAACATAAATTAAATAGTAGATCTTTTAACGTATCTGTTAAGAAAATAAAAAAGCTTGATATGTATCTATGCTAAGGAGGAAGGGGGAAAAATAAGAGGTCCCAAACATTGGTAAAGGTGTAAGTGCGGCTCTTAGGGAAGTTGCTCTGAAAGTCACTGTCAAAATTTTAAGTATTCCCACCCTTGGCCTACTAGTTTCTCTTCTGCTGTCCTGCAGAAATACTAACACACGCACCCCCAGGACTGTGCCGGGGCACGCTGCTGTGGAGTTTTGTTCTGCCTCCCACCAAGATGCACCTCCACCTGCACTGTTTTTAATAATGAAAAACTGAAAAAAGCCCAAATACCCAACAGTACAAGGGAACGATTAGGAGTGGTCAGATGGTTGCCAAGTGACCTTAGAGGGTGATGAGTAGATACAGAAAGGAATATTTATTTATTTATTTTGGTGGGACCAGGGATTGAACTCAGGCCCTTGTGCTTGCCGGGCAAGCCCTTATTCTACAGAACCATCTCCCCGGCTCCATAAGCAAGCTCTATCCATTCTGCTAGACAGAACAGGTAGTGTGTGAGAGGAGATCCTTATTTATTTATTTATTTATTTATTTATTTATTTATTTTTCTGTGAGTAAATTTAAGAAGGCCAACTGTAAGACACCAGATGAGAAAATGCTAGCACTACACACAAGGTCTTTGGGCCACTGCCGTGGCAGAGTTGGGTGGTGATGTTGGTCGCGTCTGTCATGATCCATTTTGGCTGGACATCAATGCGCATTTCTGGAATAATGGAAGCAGCTTTCAAGGGATCTATGAGAGCACAATAAAGAGAGCTGGTTGTGTCTTGAGGTCTTGAAATACAACACCAAGAAACACCATCGTGAAACCCAGCATATGCCCAGCATTATTCTCTTTCCTTTATGTGTATCAGTCTGGCCTGAGTTTGGTTCCAACCCTGCCTTTGCCACTTTTTATCCCTATGTCCCAAGAGAGAACAGTACCTGTTCTCAGCCTCAGTTGCTGAATGAGTTGGCAAGTAGGACATTGCTCTTAGTGAGGTCACCTTGGTGAGGTGCCCGTGCAGGCATACAACTCACCACCAACATGAAGGTCACTCCCCTTTGCCCTCATAATATGGATTCAAAGTTTCAACTCAGCCTATTTACCAGCTTCCTTCCTTTAATGTTCTGCCATCAACTCTTCTAAGATTTATTCATGGTTTGGTTTCAGATTTTCTGTTCCTGAACTCTTAGGGCAAATCTCTGGGTCTTGAAGTCATTTGATGTCAATTTTATTACTTCCCAGTATGCGTTGTCCAGCCCTCTATGACCCACCGAGGCCTCTGGCTGCATGTGACATTTTAAATACTAACTTTGGGGTTCTTGTCTTAAAGGGAAGATGAATTAAGTTCAAATTATGGCTTTTTAGAAATACATAAAACATGAGCTAGGCTTTTAATGGAAAAGTCACCTTCGAGTAAGTTCTATCAGGCAATGTGGGGACAGGCGGACTTAATCCCCTCTTCTTTTCAAAATCAAGAGCAAATATTGGTTTACTGTTAACTGAGATGACTGTAAGGCCCACTTCTGATGCAGTGAAATGGGCAGTGGGTGCTTAAATACATAATAGAGCAAGAGCCAAGTCTTTGCAATTTGGGGCATCCAAATGTGACTAGCTAGGTAAATGCTCCCAATTTGAATTCATCTTTTTCATGGGAAAGAATACTTTAGTGAAAACAAGATATATGGAAGTGTGGTATTTCAGAAATCTTGGAAAGTCTGAGAAAGCAAGGCTTTTTCTCTCATGTTATATTCATTTGGATTTTTTTTACGTGATAGACTACATGATACAAACAACTTACAGGTGGAGGATTGATCTTGCCTCACAGCTCCAGAAGGTTTGGTCCATGGGCAGTAGGTTCCACTGCTTCAGGCCTGTGGCCAGGCAGAAATATCACAGCAGAAGGGAGTGGAGGAGAAAGGTGCTTGTGGATTCAGGAAAGCAGAGTGAGGGAAAGAAAGAGTCAGAGAGGAGGGAGCTGGGGATGAGATAAAGCCCAAGGCCCACCCCCAGTAACCCACTTACTCCAGTTGGACCCTGCCCCCTAATATTCCACTAGCCTTGAACTCATCAATTGATGAATCCATTGATAAAGTCAGCACCCTCACATTCCAATTGCTCCCCTAGGCCCCACCTCTGAACATTGTTGTATTGGGGTTCAAGCCCTCAATATACGATTCTTAGGTGGACACTGTATTCATATCATGACACATGATTTTGTGTTTTGCTCTGGGTTGGCCACGTGAAGAAATGAATGGCTGAATGAATTTGGTGGTCACTTGGTTAATCCAATCTGTTTCAGAGGATTCCCCAAAGTGGGTTCTCTTGGGGGGAGGGACACACGTGATCTGGCTGAATGCTTAAATGCCAGCATTGAAATAATGGTTACCTGAAATACGAGGTGACACCCCAGCTTGGTTGCAAACCTCAGCTGCTAAGGCTGCTTGACTTCTGTGATGGCCTCTGTCAATGATTTGCTGTATGAGCTTGAGCGGGTTTTGTTTTTGTTCTTCCTTGTTGTCTTAGCTGCAAAAAGGAAATAGAAATAACGATGAAGATTAAGTGAATTAGGACAAAGAGATAGCTCCATGGTATAAGTGCCTGCCTCACAAATGTAAGGTTCCAAGTTCGATCCCCAGTACCAGAAAAAAAAAAAAAAAAGATTTAAATAGATTAATTTAATAAAACAGATTAGGAAGCTATCTGACAGTATTTTCAAAAATAATGTTGGGAAAGCAAAACCTTGCACCAGAGACCCCTTCTCAAGATGACTCTCAGTGACCTAACAGCTAGCATTGCAGTAAGTCAAATCTTTCTACCTAGAATTTTTACTTCCATGGTGAATCTTAAGCTTACTCCAGCAGCATGGAGAACTTGATGGCCTTGATCATCATCATGCAATTGAAGGGAGGGGTGGAGATAAAGTCTTCCAACTCCAAGATATCCCTTTCCCTTGTTCCTGTGTTTGAAAACCTTTTGGGTGTATCTGCCTCTCCTTCCACCATTAGAGCCCAATGAAAGCATTTCCACACCAGCTAAGGATTACTTGCTGCTTACCAGGAACGCTTACTAGAATTCTCTCTCTCTCTCTCTCTCTCTCTCTCTGTCTCTGTTGCTCTCTGTCTGTCTCTGTCACCCCCTTCTCTCACTCTCCATCAAACCCAGGTCCCTACTCAGCCAAGCGCTCTGCCACTGAGCTACAGCTCTTCTTCTGCTTTTGTAAAGCTGATTCCCTCCTTATCTCTCTGTCAGTTTTTGCCTTCCCTGTTGTGCTGTGGGATGGTTAACTTCACGGGGCCATGATATGCCCAGATATTTGGTTCAACATTATTCTGCATGTGTCTGTGTGCAGTGTTTTTGAATGAGAGCAATATTTTAATGGGTGGATTGAGTTAAGAAATCTGTGCTCCTGGTGTGGGTGGGCCTTATCCAATAATTTGAAAGTATAAGTAGAAAATAATGCTGAGCATGGTACTGGAAAAAAAGAAAAGATCTGAGGATCAATGGAACAGATTAGAAGATGCAGACACATCTGCAAACATACTCAACCACCTTACCTTTGATAAAGGGGCCAAATATGTCCACTGGAAGAAGATAGCCTCTTTAACACGTGGTGCTGGAAAAACTGGCTTGCCACATGCCAAAGCTAAAGCTAGACCTGGGTCTATCACCATGCACTAAACTAAAGTCAAAATGGATTAAAGATCTAAATAGTAAAACAGAAACACTAAATCTAGTAGAAGAGAAAGTAGGTGGAAATAAGACATAGGGGTAGGCAGGAAATTCATGAACAAAGACCAGACTACACAGGAAATACTTCAAAAGATCAACAACTGGGATCTCATTTTATTGAGAAATTTCTGCATGTAAAAAAAAAAATCACCAACAGAGTGTAAAGACAGCCCACATTGGGAAAAAATCTTAACCAACAATCACTCAAACAAAGGTCTTCTATCTATATAAAGAACTAAAAAAAAATTAGGTACCCCAAATTTAAGGACTCAATCCAAAAAATGAGCATCTGAGATGAATACACACTTCTCAGAGGAAGAAACACAAATGGCAAATAAATGCATGAAAAATGTTCCATAGCACTGGCCATTTGAGAAATGCAAAGTAAAACAACTTTGAGATACCATCTCACCCCAGAAGAATGACTATCATAAAGCAATCAACAAATAGCAAATGCTGGAAAGGATGTAGGGAAAAAGGAACCCTTCTCCACTACTGATGGGAATGTAGACTGGTACAACCATTATGGAAATCAGTGTGGAAAATCCTCAGAAAACTAGGAGTGGAAATCCCATTCAGCCCAGCTATTTCCCTTCAGGGTATTTTCCCAAAAGAACTGAAAACATCATACAGAGTGATATATGTGCACCTATATTTACAACAGCACAATCTCTTTTAGTCAAACTTGGAAACAACCCAAATGCCTATTATCCAAGGATTGGATGAAAAAAATGTTTTTTTTTTTTTTTTTTTTTTTTTACAATGGAGTATTACTCAGTTATAGAGAAAGACAAACTTGAGGCTTTTATAGGTGAGTGGATGCAACTAGAGGCTATACTCACAAGTGAAATAAATAAGATCCACATGTGTAGCTATCATATTGTCTCCCTAGTGTAAGAACCTGAAAGAAGAAATAAAACCTGAAAGGTACAGTAGACACAATGAAATGGAAAGAAGCTGAACATAAGGGTTAAACAGCAACGATGAAGGAAAGGAGAAAAGATAGGAAAAAAGGAAGGGGGGGAAATCATGTAGATATGTATATACACAGGATGGCTGCAATGATTGCACTAATAATTTCCATCAGCTTTTTGAAAATAGCAATTAATGTGTAGAATTTTCACTTTGACTAACTCTGTATGCTGATATCCATAATCTAAGCAACTACACTGAGGACAGCAATGTGTAATACATGGGTGAATACCTCTCATCTTGGTCTTCTGAACATGTACTATTTCCAATGTTTTATCAATTATTATTGTATTCTCTTTACAATAGATTGTTAAAAAAAGACAAGACAAAAATTAAAGTTTATTGAAAGCAAGTGTTCATATTCAATTATTTGTCTAATCTTGCATTACTATGTCTATTAATCTGACCAATATATTTGATGCTAAAAATAGGTAATATCACAGTCATTATTAATTTACTATTTTGTTTTGAAAACCTGTAACATAAGTACTGTCGCATGTTACCTCATTTCTGTCTTTGTTTCTGCTATTTGGTCTTGTTTTGTTTTTAATCTTCAAAATAAAATAATAAATAGAAAAGAAAAGAAAAGAAGGCTGACCCTGGCATGGTAAGAGTGGACTCCTCCATCCTACCTGCCTTGAGCTGTCTTTTCTTGCCTTTGGATTCAAACCAAACATAAGCTGTGTTTTGAGCCTTGAGCCTGCTAACTCATACAGTGGTCTACAGCTGCCCAGCTCTCCTGGTGCCTGGGCCTTCCAGTTTGGATTGGAACATCCCTCGAGTTGTTCTGAGTGTTTGGCTTCTAACCACAGATGTTAGGGCTTCTCAGCCTCTATAATCAGGTAAGGCAATTCCTTATATAAATTATCTATCTATGTATGTATCTGTCTGTCTGTCAAGGAGAGCAATACTTTTGTCTTTTTTTAAGATTTTAATTTTTAGGGTACTGAAGACCAAAACCAGGGCTTCTATCTTTCTAGACAAGCATTATACCCCTGAGCTACATCCTTGGTCCCAAGGAGAGCAAATACTTTTGGATTCAACCAAAAATCATATTTTCTTGATCCTTCTGCCTGCTGATCAATGCAGACTGTAAATTCAAAAACATGGGGAACTCTTTGTGCCTCAGCCTTCCTGTCTTAGAGCCTAGTGCAGGGCTGGCATTCAGTCAATGTACAGGAAAAGGAAAGGATACCTGAATGACAAGTGTTCTCCATGACAAAGCTACACTGCTGAACCCTCAGCCCTTCCAAACCCTTAAGGCTGCCATCTGTCTATCTGTTGTCTGTCTGTCTGTCACCTATTTGGTGAGATACACCCTGTGCACTAATACACATTCATCATGTGAAATGATGGGAGAAATATGCACACAGGGCAGAAAGCTGGAAGGTATATCCAGCATTTTTCCTGGCCTAGGGCATAGGGCAGGAATTAAATAAATATTATTTTTGGCTACTGAATGACATAGAAATCCCAAGAGAAAGTACCAGCTCATTTTATAGAAGTGGCTGCTGAATCTCAGAGGAGAGACGGTTTACCCAGGGGCATACAATCCATACCTGGTAGAGCTGAGATAAACCACCAGCTGTGGGCCTCCACCTCCGTGCTCTCCCTACAGGCCACTTGTGGCTGGGTTAACAACCTCATGCCTTTACTTCCTCTCATCATAGAGTTGTACTTTATGCTTCTGATAGCTTCACAGTACATGGAGGGTACTTCTCCATCCCTTGACTTTAGGCGTGGCCAATGGAATATTAGCACGTGTGACATGTGTGAGGCCTCAGATGAGTTAGCATGGCTTGAGCAGGCCTCCAGGGCCCTCTCAGCATCATGACTATATGCTCAGAAAGGAGAAGAGTGAATCCAACATGAAGTCCACAGCCAAGCCCAGACAACCTACAACCCAAGTACAGGAGTGGTTTGTTATTATTGTTGTTATTAGCACAACAATTGCTGGCTAATGCACTTCCCAAATGAATATTAGTTTTTTAAAATGGCTCAAGAGGAGAAAGATGGAGAGAAGACAGAGACGGTGTCCTTGGAAAGAGTATGAAGTAGTAGACCTTACTGGTGCCCCAGACCCTTCTTTCCCTTGGCATATTGCAAGCTTTTCTGCCCTCTCGAACTGTGTGAGAGCCAGGAAACTACTTCTGGCTTATGAAATATGAGTGGCAGAGCTGAGGGGCCCTCGGGCTGTAGCCATGGCCCTCCAGTGCAAGTTCACCATTTCCCTCCTTCCCTCTACGGTGGTCGCAGAGGGGACTCAGATGGCAGGAAGCACAGGATCACAGCAGTCTGCACTGTAAAGGCACCACGCTGGACCTCATGGGGTTTCCATGAGCAAAAAATTAAATTCTGTGGTATTCAGGGCTGTGAATGAGGGTTGCTGGGAGGGACTGTGGTTAAAGAGAAAGACTCCGCCATGTGCTTCTCCAGGACCCAGGGTGACCGGCCACCCTTGTTCCTCAGCTTCTTCGTGTGGGGTCCACCGACTCCTCTCTCCAGCAGCCTGTGGCAGTGCTGATATATTCAGTGGGATCTCACCCAGGTGCCTGCAGGCGGGTGCTCCGGGTGTGGGAGGTGTAACTTCATTGGCTTTCATGAGTTCTCCTTATGCAGCAGGAGCTGGGATCTGCACACTCCTTGCAACACTTGATGAAGCTGTAAATATGTATTTGGAGTCACTTACTGCCCCGTCTTTGTCTGAAATCTGCATCGCAAATCCAGGCACAGGGAATATACGTAACTCTTCAACCAGGCCAAAGGGAATCACTTTTTTCATATATTGGTCAATGTTAAGGTCGGGGTGGGGGTAGGGAAAGGGCTTCAGAGTACTTCCTGACTGTGAAGTCTTGGGTTCTGGCTGCCTAGGGATGAACTCAGCATAGATCCCAGGTGCTCATGGTACTTAAAGGTAAACAGACAATAAAGGAATACTATTTTGATCTTCACCATGTGTAATCTTTCTAAGAATATATGCAAAGACAAAAACCATGAAAGAAGAGATTGATATATTTAACTAAGCAGTGTTTTGGAAATTGCAGTAGGCAAGAATACCTAATCAAACTACTTCTGGCTTATGAAATATGAGAAGTGCTGAGTGGCACTAAGTGTAGTCATAAAATGCTCAAAATATTTGTAGTACATATGGCAAAGAGCTCTTATAAATAAGAATAGAAATGAAAGGAGAAGGAAGTTAAAAAACAAATGACTGATAAATGTATATAAATAATTCACCTTTGCTAAAAATAAAATCCAGACTAATAGAACCAGTTTTTTTTCTCTCTTACCAATTGTCCTAGACTGAAAGTACTCAGAACTAGTGACATTAGATGGAAATGGAACTTTTCAGGCTGAGAGAAAAATCTTCGTTAAGCTACTCTGAGAGTAAAGGTAGCATGACTCGTCGGAATCCTTCTGGCCGCGCCTGGCAATGTGACAAGCCAGGAATGTACTGCTGCCACTGTCTCCTGAGGAAATAATCGTGAGTACATGCAAATATCCAACAGCAGGAACGCATACTGCTCTTTTAGCGTGGATGCCGCCAAGGCGAGCACAACACTGCAGTTTTTAAGCTGATAGCAAAATAAGCGAGAGCCACATAAACAGCTACTGAGATGAATCTGTTAAATATGGGATATTCACAGAACAGAATACGCCTATACCCTATGAAAATGGACAGGGCAGATGCAGTCTTAATAGGAAAAGGTGTTCTAATTTTGTTATTTAGATAAATATAGTGTAAATGATGTAAAACATGACACATTCTGTTAAAAAAACCCGTAAGTATACATTGCAAGAAAAATCTAGAAAATATATGTTAAAATGTGATGTCATGTGTGAAGTGGGATTTCTGTGACGTGGTTCTACTTTCTTTAAAGTTTTTGTTCCTTGTCCCTCCATATACCTCATTTGTTCACGAAAATCATACACAGAGTAGTCAAAATAATGAAGAGTGACTTTGTTGGGTGCAGACACGGCTGTGCTTACAGGAAATTCACGACTTTTGACAGTATTGTCCCTGAAAAGAGGAAGGCAACCAGATTTACATCCGAGAAAGGGAACAGAAACAACCCAGAGGAGCATGGCAAGAGCTCTATGAATGATAAAGATGAAGGCTGAAGTAAGCAAGAGAACGCCACCAACAGAAGGCCCCAGTGGAGCTGACAGAGGAAACCAAGAGCCAGCTCTTTAAAAGGATTAATAAAACCTAGAAACCTCTGGCAGATCCAATCCAGGGAGAAAAGAACACATAAACAAAATGAGAAAGTAGGCGCACCACTGGTATAAAAGAGAGTCATACAGGTAAGGTTACCTCATGTACAGTTTTACAATACTACATTAGAGACATCTTAATGGAAAATGGTTAATTTTCAACAAATTCATCAACTACCGTGGGCCTTAGAATACTCACTTCATCATATGACAAAAGCCAACTCCCAAGGGAGCCCAGGTGGCATGAATTCTGCCCTGACAAATTGTTCTGAGAGTCAGCTGTTCTTCCCTCCTGACAAAATAAGATTAATTAAATAAATAAACAGGAAGTAAAACTTCTGCCAGTAGCTCAATCAAGGGTGTCACAATTGGCCTCGAGTATTATTAAGACATTGTGGAGCTGCTGGGTGAGGCGACGTCACTTGACAGAGGCTGCAGTTCCTTCCACCTCCAATCAGCTTAGTGTCCCTGGTGGGGCTCCTGGCTCCCGCATGGTCTCCTCGGCTTGGCGAGGCCCGGGACCTCAGAACGGGCTTCCTGGCCACGGCGGCGCACTCAGCAGCACCCGTGTTCTGGTGCAGGTCCAGCCTAAAATAAAGCGCTCTTGTCCTGGCTCCTGCTCTGTCCCTGGGATGATGGGTTCCTTAGGGGCTGCAATGCGTCCCTGGGCTTCGGGCTAAAATGGCCAAGAATTTGTGCCCTGGGTACCTTGTCGCTTTGAGGCATCGGAGTGACAATGAAGAATGTGAGCATTTCCTTGCATGTTCTTTTCTCTGACATTTTCTAACTTAATCTGAGTCCTCTGTAAACTTTAACAGATGTTCAAAAATCAAAACTGTAGAGTAAGTCTCCAAGTATGTCTTTTAAAACATTTATTTGTAGGAAACCACTGTAGACACCAAAACTCAGGGATGGTGATCAGATGTCATCTAAGTATGTAGACTGCTGCCTACCATACCATCTTGGTTGGGAAAGAAATAATAATTTGTCATACATCATTTTTATTAATGAAGATTAATTGCAAAGCACAGTACCAGAAAGGAAGTCAAAGGGAAAATACAGGTTAGGGACTCTAGGCTTAGCATCCTCCCTGATACCTTATCCAGTTCCACCACATCTAGATTAAGAATCTTGGGTTACAGTCTGGCCTCACAATTCAGCTTAGCCAGAGGCAACAACATGAAAGCAAAAGGTGTGAAGGTGACTCTCTGCAGTATGGAAGAGAAAACAGTCCTTCAAAGAATTACTATGGACCACCACACGGGCAGTGCTCTCCATAGGCGCTCCGTGAGCCTTAGGTTGGTGCATTCATTTTCTGTTGCTAAAACAAAATACTGGAGGCCAAGTGCTATTAAAAAAAAGAGGTTTATTTAGCTCACAGTTTCGGAGGCTGTCTATCCAAGATCAGGTGGTCCCATGTGGTCTGCCTCTGTTAGGGGACTCATGGCGCATGGACTTACAATGGCTGGACCATGTGTGAAAGACTACAGGTGAATAGTAATTAAGGATTTGTCAGGTAGGCTGGCTTTATGTAACAACTTGCTTTCTTGGGAAGTAACCAGGGTCCTAGGATAACTCCACTAAGCCTTCCTGAGGGCAGTGCACTTCTTTGGTCCAACTTCTGAAGGGTTCTATTACCTCTCAACGTGACTCTGCTGTGGACCAAGCTCCCAGTTCTTGAAACATTGGGAGACACACTCAAAACATGGCAGTTGAGTTCTTGGGTGTGTGCATGGGAGAGAGGTGGGAGAGCCAGGAGTGAGAGAGTAGGGCTTGAATAATCAACTCACATGATTAGCGAGGCTGGCAAGCCTGATAGCTGCAGGGCGAGCTGGCAGGCTGTGCACCCAAGGATGAGCTGATGCTGCGGCTTGAACCTGAAGAGAGTGTAGAAACAGAATTCCTTTTCCTCTGGGACCTCACTTTGCTAGTTTCTTACAGTCTTCAACTGATTGGGCGAGGCCCACCACCTTCTTTTACTCAGAGTTTATACCATGAGAGTTGATCGCATGTGCCAGAATCGTTTTCAGGAGCATCCCAACAGATGTGTGACAGATGGGTGGGTGTCACAGCCAAACTGACACATGAAATGGAACAGTGTCTGGGAAACGCTGAGACTCGGAGCCTGAGCTGTACATACAGATGGCTTGTGGGTGAGTGTCTACCTCAGGGGTCTGAGAAAAACAGGGGAGAGAGAAAAGGGGGAAAGCGCTGCAGGTACAACTGAGGCCTGAGTCCACCTCACCCGGAGCTCGCAGGTCGGGTTGGCTATTTGTTTGTTCATGTATTTATTTATTGGATTGGGGATTGAACTCAGGGCCTTTGTACTGAGCTACATCTTCAGCCCTTATTTTATTTTATCTTTATTTCGAGATGAAGTCTCATTCATTAGTAAATTGCCCAGGTTGGATTTGAATTTGCCCTGCCTCCCAGAATTACAGGTGGGGTTATAGGTGTGCTGGGGTTACAGCTGTGCACGGCCACCTAGATGTGGCTTGGCTTTTTCATCCGCGTGTGCCGAGCTGGCGACACGCTCCTGTGGCTTGGCTCTTGTTCTCAGCCAATCAAGGCAAGGAAGCTGGGCCTCTACCCCCTTGCATCTGCAGTCATTAGGTGTGGCTGCCCCCGCAAAGGACATTTTCCCAGAGACAATCTGCTTGTCAGGGTTCTCAGGCGAAATAGAAGTGATAGGAAATATATGGATATAGAGGAAGAAATTTACATGCCCAAGAAGTCCCACCAGCTGTCACCTGCAAACTGGATACTCAGGAAAGCTGGTGGTGGGACTTAGTCTCAATCCAAAGGCCTGAGAAACAGGGTAGGGACAGATGTATGCCCTAGCTCAGGAAGAGAGGGAGAGAATGCTATTTCTTTTCTCTCTCTTGCCATTTATTTTGACTCCCAACATTCGGGATCATGCCCAACCACACTGGTGAGAGATGAACTATTTCTTAGGGCTGCTGATTCAAATGGGGTGTTTTTCTGGAAACAGCCTCACAGATACTCAAAAAGAATGTTTTGCCAGTTTTCTTGGCAGCCTTGGCCCAGTAAATTGTTACATAAAATTACCCACCATGAGGGCTGGCCACCAACTCTTTCAGTCAGCCTTCAGCTGGAAGGAAGGTGTTGGGGAATGTGCCACAGCCCCCACCGGGCAAACATCATCTCACGGGAGCCTCACAGAACCCCGCGAAACAGGCTCCATGTGCTCATTTTACTGATGAAAAAAAAAAAACTGGGGTTTTATACCAGTAGAGCAGTCTGCTATCATTCACAGGGCTGGTGGGTACACAGCATAGGTGCAAAGCCAACTTTGATAGGCTCTAAATTAGCTAAGATTTTCAATTGCTCAGTACCAGGATTGGGATCTGCCTCTTGGATTTATTTACAACAGAGATTCCCATGTCAGGAATTGATACTCTTCTCGAGGTTTACTTTGGGGACTTCATGCTTGGTAGATAGGTTAAATGATGCAGACAGCTGTTCAGAAAGAGAGGTGGAAAGGGCTGGAAAGGGGGCCCCACCATGTAGCCCACTTCAGTCCTTCTGTTTTACTGTGGCTGTTTCTGGTGTGGAAAGTCTGGATCTTTTCTCCTGCAAAATATTTGGTTGGGCCCAGGGTGAATGGAACAGCAGATTTATCTCTTGGGATTCCTGTGTAAAAGACCCATGAGTCCATTCTTTCTGAATATGCTGATATCCTCCAGGAATTCTTTTACAACCTCCAAGGTCAGCTTCTAAGAAACATTTCAAGTAACTTCTTTTTAAGAATTTCACATCTTCTGTCAGGATCAGATCAATGGGTGGATTAAAGATGGCTGCTGGAAGCCACTGCTTTGCTTCCTGAGATCCTGTCTGTCCCCTGGTCAGGGCATAGGTGCCCCAACTGTGAGGCCAGGGTTGCCATTGCTGGGACTGTTATTGGATAGTGGGTTCAGGGGAAATTCTTTCCAGGTTGTTGGCATCCTGAATAAGGACATGACACCCAGAACGCATAATGGGAATGTGTATTTATTGAAGAGAAAAGTACTCTCTGCAGAGTGAGAGAGGACAGCTGTCCAGAAGATAAGGTGAGGGTTTCTTTGGTATCTGGAGTTCTTGAATTGGCTTCTCCCTCAGGCAATTAAGGCACTGGGGTGTTTGTCCTATCCACAACTCTTTAGGCCTGGTGCCAGATTCAAACTGTCTTATTGACTTGCTTGGTTTTATACCAGATGTAAATGAAAAATTGAAAATAGTGCTATTTTGATTGGTTCTGCTGAGAAGCTGGAGTCCTCCTGGGTCCTGTGCTCTTTGCATGTGCCTGGGGTCTCCACAACATTGACATATTTTCCCCAGTTGTTTGACTGTTTTTTTTCCCAGCCCTAATCTCCTACCTCACAGTGGGCTTATGTTTAGGGCTCAGAAGTCTGTCCTACCTCACCGAGGGAGGCAGAGGGTAGGCTGCAGATCTGAGCTTGCCTGGTTTCCACTTACTTATCTCTCAGGGGAAGGGGTCATATATTCCAAGGACAACTGTGAGAGATACAGAACGTGCTGGGCACAGAGGATGTCGTGGCAATGCTGGCCACGTCAGGAGTGCCAACACTGCCAGCTTTCTAGGCATCCCTGCAGGCTGGGATGCAGACATGGACAGGACACTGTCTATGTCCTTCAGGAGCTTCATGTTGATCAGGTTGCTTAAATGAAGTGAGGGGGCAGGAACACTTAAGAGGGGGCCAGCTGGCAAACAGGCTTTGTGTGACCATGGTCATCCAGGCTTGAGTACTTGGGGTGCGTGGTGGAGTGGGGGCAGGTGCTTCTCCTGGGTCCCATTGGGGCCCAGCCCTGCCCAGATGCTGAGTACTCTCCTGCGTAATGCCCATGACCTTCACGAGAGGCCTGACGGAGGATTTGCTCTGGATCCACGCTGGAGGCGTCTGTCACACGGCCTTTCCTCAAGGACTTGGTGCTTGCTGGGGACAGGCTCCACTCAAGTGAACACGTGTGTGCAGGTGTGCACACATGTACACACTTGTACGTGCACACACATACACTCTGGAGAAAAGTCCAGGGGCGCACGGCCCCACATACTCATCGGGGCTCAGCATTCTATGTGCCAGGCCCTGTGCTTCAGGTATTGTTCCTCTGAACTCCTTCCAGGGGTCTGAGTGAGGTATGATAGATGTTGCCCATTCCTCAACACTAATGAATAGGGCAGGGAATGGAGGCACAGAGAGACTGAGTAATTTGCTTGGATTCTGACTGCTGGGAGTGGTGGAAATGGAGCTGCTTGAATGGACTGGCTGAATCTACAGTCTGGACTTTAAAACTCCAAACTGTGCACCCGGCCTCAGAGGCAGAGCTATGGTGTACAGTGGGGAGAAGCCAGCTGAGGGCCAGGGGAGGCTTCCTGGGGGAAGGAGGCCTAAAGAAAGCGACAGCCGAGGAGAACTGAGGGTGGATCCTGTTGAGGCTGTGTGCTGGGGAGAATGTGGCTGAAGCAGGGCTGGGGAGGCCTTGGTGAAAAGCCTCCTGGGTGCAGTGGGACAGAGGCACTTGTCAGATGGACAGCCTGCGTAGGCCCTGAGAGGGCATCCCCGCACAGGCTTGCACCTCCTCTCCTTGACTCCCACTTCTGGCATCTGACGCACTGACCCACATCACAAGCAAGCGCACAGCTCACTCAGCCTCCCTGGTAGGGCCCAGGCCCCGGCGGGCAGCCAGAGAGCATCCAGAGGCTCTGTGCCCCCCTCCGACAGCGTCCACACCACTAGGTCCAATAAGGGAGAGACCCTGACGGTTCTGGGTCCTGGGGTGGCCCTCAGAAGAGGGAGACACGTGAGTGCCAGCTCTCCCTCCAAGACGCCCATGATCCCCAGGAGGCTCCTGCAGATGGTGGCTCTTGATGGATGGACAAGATCAGATTGGGTACAAGGAAGAAATGAATGATAGGACTACAGAACAAAATGAGCAAGTGTGGCAGGGCTCTGCAGAGAGACAGCCCAGTAAGAGAGGAGAGAGAAGGCAGGTGGCAGACACACAGACTTACTAGGGAGCTGGTTCCCAAGAAGCTTGAGAACCAGCCTCACATGTTCATCTTCTCCTTTTGGACTCCCTGTACCCATGAGTGACACCCCCAGACATCCATCTGATCCTGCTGGAAAGTGTCCTTTACTTCTCTCTCCCCTTCTGGCCATATACAGTCTGTCGTCCCCTGCTATCTCACTGTCTCACTGTCAGCTCTCCACTTTCTCACTTGCCTCAATTTCCCAGCCACACTTGAGAGGGCCCAGCTATCTCTGGTCTGGGCCCCCAGGCTGGGTGTAGTGGCGTGTGCCTGAAATCCCAGCCTTCTAAGAGGCTGAGTCGGGGGATGGCATGTGCAAGCCCAGCCTAGGCAACTTAGTGACTTAGTGATCCCCTGTGTGAAAATCAAATGTAGAAAACACTGAGTATGTAGCTCAGTGCAGAGGTCCTGAGAGACAGAGAGACAGAGGGAGAGGGGCATTCAATCAAATGTGGGCACTTCCAGATCCATCACCAGTATCTCTACTGCTCTTATCACAGGACAGCCAAGTCTTGAGCTGTGGGCAGAATTTTTCCCTCCACAAAATGCTTACATTGAGTCTCTACCCTCACAAGTGGCCATGGGAGCCTTAGAAAGTGCTGAAGATTAAATGAAACCCAAAGTAGAGCTCAGCTCTGTTGAAACTGATGTCCCTGTAAGAGGGGAGGAGGTATGGAGAGCTCCTTCTGCCCTGGACGCAGGGGCCACAGCCAAGCCCGGAAGAAAGCCTCGTTGGAATAGCCAGCATTCGGAGCTGTAATCCTGACTTCTACCCTCTAGCCTCATGAGAAAGTATGCTTCCGCCCTTTAAGGCACTCTGTCTGAGGTACGTAGATTGACAGAACCGAGCAAACCCACTCCATTAGCCACTTGCTCTGTTTTCAGATATCAGCATATTCCTCCTCCGGGAAGCTCCAGGCCTTTGCAGGAGACACTGAGCCTGGGTCTCCTCCCCTCTGGTGACCTTCACTGCAGCTGTCACTGGAAAGATCTGCCTCCGTGCTCATGGCCTGGTCCTACACCTGGCTTCTCTGATCCTCACCTTCCATCCTTTAGAAAGACAATTCTGAAGCAAAATTCCTCCATCTCCTCAGAGTGGGCTCTGGTGGCTCCCCAGTAGATCCAGTTTAGTCCCACACCTTCACAGGCTTTCCCTCCTTTCCTGTCTTTCATTCCCTACTCATGAGTTCTAAGATCACTGGCTGCCCAAATAAACTCCCTGATCCTGAGTCCTTGCCTCAGGCTCTGCTTCCAGGGCACCCAAACCAGAATACTTCCCTTCTTGCTCAAAGAGGAGTAAGTACATTCCTATTGTTCTCCTTCAAGGCAATTTCCATTCTGGGTTATAAAAACAATGCATTTAAAAATGGGCAAAGGACCTGAAATTATTTTCAATATGATTAGTTATCAAAAGAACACACACCAAGACAGTGACACAATAGTGGATACCAACTAGGATGGTGGGAATAATGTAACAATAGGAATAAATGGCAAACCACAAATACTGGTGTCTGGAGAAACTAGACTTCGGTTGAAGTACAGAACTGCATAGCTGCTGTGGACCAGTTTGACTGCTCTTTAAAAAGTTAAATGCGGCTGGGTGTGGTGGTTCAAGCCTGTCACCCCACCTGCTCAGGAAGCTGAGACAGCAGGAGTATCCCAAGTTGAGGTCAGCCTGGGCAACTTAGCAAGACTCTGTCTCAAGATAAAAAATAAAAAGTGCTAGGAAAGCCCTGGGTTCAGCCCAAGCATGGTATAAAAGAGTAAGATACAGAATATGATTCAATAATTTCTCTTCTAGGGCTAGCCAAATAGCTCAGCAGATTGAAGCACCTGCAAGCAGGTGCAGGGCCGGGTGTTCAATCCCTGGACCTGCTGTCCCAGCCCCACCCCCCATGAGGTGGCAATTGAGATAGGGTGTGGTGGTATGCGTGCATGTAATCCCAGCTCTTGGGAGGCTGTAAACAGGTGGATCACTATGAGTCCTATCTAGTAGTGAGATTGAACAACGTACAGACCCTTGTAAAATACAATAAATAAATAAATAATAATAAATAAAATTAAAAAATAATTTCTCTTCTAGATATATACCCAACAGAGTAGAAGAAAGTAATCAAGTGAACATTTGTATATACGTTCATGGAGGTATTATCCACAATAGCCAGAAGATGATTATTTGAATGACGAGTGGATGATCAACATATTGTCCAGCCATGCAATGGAATATTATTCAGCCTACAAACACATGAAATTCTAATAATGCTGTCCTATCCGTAAGCACTGAAAACTTCATACTGTTAAGCAAAAGAGGCCACCCACAGAACTTCATGTGTCATATAGCTCCACCTCTAGGGACTGTCTGGAATGGTAAGTCCATGAGGAGACACCAGACGGTCAGTTTCCAGGGACGGGCAGATGGGGAGATGGGAAGTGATTGCTTAGTGGGTATAGGAGTTCCCTTTGGAGTGATAAAAGTGCTTGGAATTAGACAAGGGCAATAGCTGCACAGCACACATTGAATATGTCAAAACATTTGAATATATCAAATGCAAATTAAAGGGTTGCTGTGTTGTGGATATTGTTTGAGTGTGACTACTGAGAGTTCATATGCTAGAAGCTTGGCCATGGGATGGCACGGGGAGAGACAACAAGACTTTGGACAGGCTGGAGCCTAGCACAAGGTACAAGGTCAGCGGGAAAATTGCCTTCCCAAGGGGTTAAAGCAATCTGCAAGCAATCCCACCTTCTTACCTTCTTTTTGAGAAAGTTGTTATGAGAGAAAGAGAGAGAGAGAGAGAGAGAGAGAGAGAGAGAGAGAGAAATCCTTCTTTGCTCTCTGTATCCTGTCTTATCATGTAAACTCTCCTTTTCCTGTCTGTTTCTGCTGTTTTCATGTCATCTACAATGAGCTATCTATCAGAGCCAAAGTGAAGCTAGCACCATGCTCATAGATTTCCATAACTGTGACTAAAGAAATCTTTTGATTTTACAAATTATCCAGCTTCAGATATTTTGTTATAGCAATGGAAAATGGATTGACACAACAGTACACTTTCAACTGATGACTATAATGTTATGTGAATTTTGCCTCAATAGAAACAAACACAAAAGAGAGATCTGGTCCATCAGCTAGTCAGGTCTGGCTACCCCAGTTTTCCCATCCTGCTTTGCACCCAGGCCTCTACCCTACATGGACAGACCCCATATCCCTGCTTCTCATCTTTCCCACAGTGCAGCCACTGGGCTTTCATCTGTGAGCTCTAACCAACTTGGCCCTTCTCTGTCCTTTTCTGCAGAACAGGGAGACTGTCTCATATTTTGAGTCCTCCGTGTCACTGGGAATGCTCATCAGAATTTGACTAGCACCATTGCTCTAGGCCACAGTTACTTCTGCCGAAGGTGTGTAACTGTTTACGACTGTTCATATGTTTTATGTTTACTGTGTCAGCAGCACTGTTTGCATTTGTGCTGATAATAAAAACTCAATTTATAATAAAAACAAGCTTTTTGTGTTGGAATTGGGTTTTAAGGATCCTGTAAAGGCTTTGCAGAGATTTATTTTAGCCTAGTAAATGTTTTGCCCTAGGGCAAGACTTCAGAACTTTCTAACAGTTCATTTTGAAGGATTTGGTTATTAAGAAACTTTTATAGTGTCTTTAATTTAATGGGGGAAGAATAGCAAACTGAATGGCCTCTGACAACAATGGATTCCCTGCATCCATAACGCTGTGCTGTTGTACATGGCCACACGATGTAAAACCATGGGGGAACTAGGGTTGGAATACCCAGGTCAGAGGCTAGATGATTTCAGGGAAGCCTTTTCTGCCACAGGCCTCTGTTTTCTCTTTTGATCAATTTGTGGGTTGAGGTTTTACATAATGAGAACTTTTCACCCCATTATTCTACATTTCTGAATATTTCCTGAAGGGAAAAATTTCAACAAAAATAAAAGTTATATATTTTACATTGTTCAATGCAGTGTTATCTAAACAGAAGAAGAAAACCAACTGAGAATTGGCAAAAATATTTCACAAATCAGAATTAGGTAATAGAAGTATGGCACAGTTTACCCCAGAATAATAAACAGACCATACAAATACAATAGTCACACACATATCCTCTCTCTCTTTCAGTACCACCACAAGTGGGACAATGCTTATTAAAAAGAAACTATGGACAAAAAAAAAAAAAAAAAAAGAAAAAAAAGAAAAGCAGCTGGGCATGGTGGCGCATGCCTGTAATCCCAACACTTGGGAGGCTGAGGCAGGAGGATTGTTGTGAGTTCGAGACCAGCCTGAGCTACGAAGTGAGCTTAAGGCCAGCCTGAACTGCATAGTGAGACCCTGTCTCAAAAAGACAAAAAAAAAAAAAAAAAAAAAAAAAAAAAAAAAAAAAAAAAAAAAAAAAAAAAAAAAAAAAAAAAAAAAAGAAACTATGGTTATTTTAAATGATGAGATTGTGGTTGATGTTTTTGTTTCTTATTTATGCTTTCATGTATTTTTCAAATTTTCTCCAATGAACACGTTACTTTTACAATAAGAGAAAAACAAATGCTATATAAATAGCAACTGATTTTATAAGGAGAATGTGGTGAAGGAGAAAAAGCTTAACAGTTATACTGTACAACAAGAAGGAAATAGAACATGAAATTAATCCTGAGATTAGATCAGAGCTGAAATGCTAACAGGCCAGATACATGGAAATCACTTCAGCTCGTTATTAATCCAATAACTAATGCTCTAAAATGTCTACCCCAGGCCTTTAGGTGTTTGGTCTATTCAATTATTATATTCTTTTTCACTTTGCCATCATTTAATATATTAAGCATTTTCCTTTATTTGTCTAGGGCTACTTCTTAATTTCCTATTCCTAAGAATTATTTCAACATCTGCAACATCCCCCAATCATGGGATTGCTTTCATTGTATCATTATGTGTATAATTATTTCCTTTTAACCTACTTTTGACTAGTTTAAGGATTTAATAGGCTGTTTATTAAAAAATCCTTTCTTTCAAATTTAGTGTTTCTAACACACCTTTTGGTGGTGCCCAAGACAGTAAGGACAGTTGATTGTATAGTCTTTGTCTTGATCATTCAGACTCATAATCAACATTACAGAGCAAGCAAGACATACATAGAGCTCTAAAAGATAAAAATACATTTCATGAAATGCTGACAGTTTGATCAGTATAAAATGTCAAAAAGGACAAGAAAGAATAAGATACTCAAATGGATTTAACATAGGGTCAGTTTTTAGGTGAATTCATCTTAGGGAAATGGCTGTAGGCAAATTGATCTAAAACCTGCAAAAATGGAAGGGAAATTGCAAACCCCCAACTCCAGAAAACTGCCCTTAGGGTGGTGAAACTTTGGTCCTTTAATGCCAGATTCTTATTTATTTATTTATTTATTTATTTATTTATTTATATTCTCTCTGTCTGTCCGTCTCTGTCTCTGTCTGTCCGTCTCTCTGTCTTTCTCCTCTCTTCTTTTTCCTTACCCCCTAATCCATCTGAAAGAAGATTTTTATTTTATTTTTGGCCTGCTCAGCTCACCTTGAGGGCAAGATTGATGCAGCACGTGGTGCTCTAGATTGAACCACAGTCCCCTGCATCTGCCTAAGCTTGCCTAAGCAGATGCTTTAGACCACTGAGCTATCTCACTGGCCCTGGAAGAAGACAACTGAACATCTGATTCCAATTTTTGTTTCTTCCAGCAACATGATTCAACTGAAAATGAGAGCTTTTGACAAAAGTCCCATGCTCGGTCAGGCCATTTCTTTGGTTGCTACTCAACAGTCCTTGCCACTTTTTAAGGAGAGGCTGTCCTGTCCTGGACAGGTGATGAAAATTTTGGAAGGGCCGCAATAGGCTAACCTGCCCTGACTACAAATGGAAACAAAATAGAGGCGACATGAGTCTGGAAGTGAGAGTCGGATGCCGAGGAGACTGAGAGGGAAGTGAGGGTCGGATGCCGAGGAGACCGAGAGGGAAGTGAGGGTCGGATGCCGAGGAGACCGAGAGGGAAGTGAGGGTCGGATGCCGAGGAGACCGAGAGGGAAGTGAGGGTCGGATGCC